>OX459104.1:12176322-12255669 GCA_949775045.1 Metridium senile
CGAAAACCCCGATCTTTTAACCCATTTTCAGATCACCCTATAGGGCATATTGCATTCTGGTAGGATTTTGTAGTTTTTTCTAAATAAAATCTTGCGCATTTATCAGAATGCTCTAATATTCTCCGACAATGCTCACAGGGTCTAGGCGAAAATTTTGTGCCGAAAACCCGATCTTTTTATCCATTTTCAGATCACCCTATAGGGCATATTGCATTCTGGGTAGGATTTTGTACTTTTTTCTAAATAAAATCTTGCCCATTTATCAGAATGCTCTAATATTCTCCGACATTGCTCACAGGGTCTAGGCGAAAATTTTGTGCCGAAAACCCGATCTTTTTAACCCATTTTCACATCACCCTATAGGGCATATTGCATTCTGGTAGGATTTTGTAGTTTTTTCTAAATAAAATCTTGCGCATTTATCAGAATGCTCTAATATTCTCCGACATTGCTCACAGGGTCTAGGCGAAAATTTGTGCTGAAAACTCCGATCTTTTTAACACATTTTCAGATCACCCTATAGGGCATATTGCATTCTGGGTAGGATTTTGTAGTTTTTTCTAAATAAAATCTTGCGCATTTATCAGAATGCTCTAATATTCTCAGACATTGCTGACAGGGTCTAGGCGAAAATTTTGTGCCGAAAACCCGATCTTTTTATCCCATTTTCAGATCACCCTATAGGGCATATTGCATTCTGGGTAGGATTTTGTACTTTTTTCTAAATAAAATCTTGCCCATTTATCAGAATGCTCTAATATTCTCCGACATTGCTCACAGGGTCTAGGCGAAAATGTTGTGCCGAAAACCCCGTTCTTTTTAACCCATTTTCAGATCACCCTATAGGGCATATTGCATTCTGGGTAGGATTTTGTAGTTTTTTCTAAATAAAATCTTGCGCATTTATCAGAATGCTCTAATATTCTCAGACATTGCTGACAGGGTCTAGGCGAAAATTTTGTGCCGAAAACCCCGATCTTTTTAACCTATTTTCAGATCACCCTATAGGGCATATTGCATTCTGGGTAGGATTTTGTAGTTTTTTCTAAATAAAATCTGGTGCATTTATCAGAATGCTCTAATATTCTCCGACATTGCTCACAGGGTCTAGGCGAAAATTTTGTGCAGAAAACCCCGATCTTTTTATCCCATTTTCAGATCACCCTATAGGGCATATTGCATTCTGGGTAGGATTTTGTAGTTTTTTCTAAATAAAATCTTGCCCATTTATCAGAATGCTCTAATATTCTCAGACATTGCTCACAGGGTCTAGGCGAAAATTTTGTGTCGAAAACCCCGATCTTTTTAACCCATTTTCAGATCACCCTATAGGGCATATTGCATTCTGGGTAGGATTTTGTAGTTTTTTCTAAATAAAATCTTGCGCATTTATCAGAATGCTCTAATATTCTCCGACAATGCTCACAGGGTCTAGGCGAAAATTTTGTGCTGAAAACTCCGATCTTTTTAACACATTTTCAGATCACCCTATAGGGCATATTGCATTCTGGGTAGGATTTTGTAGTTTTTTCTAAATAAAATCTTGCGCATTTATCAGAATGCTCTAATATTCTCAGACATTGCTGACAGGGTCTAGGCGAAAATTTTGTGCCGAAAACCCCGATCTTTTTATCCCATTTTCAGATCACCCTATAGGGCATATTGCATTCTGGGTAGGATTTTGTAGTTTTTTCTAAATAAAATCTTGCCCATTTATCAGAATGCTCTAATATTCTCAGACATTGCTCACAGGATCTAGGCGAAAATTTTGTGTCGAAAACCCCGATCTTTTTAACCCATTTTCAGATCACCCTATAGGGCATATTGCATTCTGGGTAGGATTTTGTAGTTTTTTCTAAATAAAATCTTGCGCATTTATCAGAATGCTCTAATATTCTCCGACAATGCTCACAGGGTCTAGGCGAAAATTTTGTGCCGAAAACCCCGATCTTTTTATCCCATTTTCAGATCACCCTATAGGGCATATTGCATTCTGGGTAGGATTTTGTACTTTTTTCTAAATAAAATCTTGCCCATTTATCAGAATGCTCTAATATTCTCCGACATTGCTCACAGGGTCTAGGCGAAAATTTTGTGCCGAAAACCCCGATCTTTTTAACCCATTTTCACATCACCCTATAGGGCATATTGCATTCTGGGTAGGATTTTGTAGTTTTTTCTAAATAAAATCTTGCGCATTTATCAGAATGCTCTAATATTCTCCGACATTGCTCACAGGGTCTAGGCGAAAATTTTGTGCTGAAAACTCCGATCTTTTTAACACATTTTCAGATCACCCTATAGGGCATATTGCATTCTGGGTAGGATTTTGTAGTTTTTTCTAAATAAAATCTTGCGCATTTATCAGAATGCTCTAATATTCTCAGACATTGCTCACAGGGTCTAGGCGAAAATTTTGTGCCGAAAACCCCGATCTTTTTAACCCATTTTCAGATCACCCTATAGGGCATATTGCATTCTGGGTAGGATTTTGTAGTTTTTTCTAAATAAAATCTTGCGCATTTATCAGAATGCTCTAATATTCTCAGACATTGCTGACAGGGTCTAGGCGAAAATTTTGTGCCGAAAACCCCGATCTTTTTAACCTATTTTCAGATCACCCTATAGGGCATATTGCATTCTGGGTAGGATTTTATAGTTTTTTCTAAATAAAATCTGGTGCATTTATCAGAATGCTCTAATATTCTCCGACATTGCTCACAGGGTCTAGGCGAAAATTTTGTGCCGAAAACCCCGATCTTTTTATCCCATTTTCAGATCACCCTATAGGGCATATTGCATTCTGGGTAGGATTTTGTAGTTTTTTCTAAATAAAATCTTGCCCATTTATCAGAATGCTCTAATATTCTCAGACATTGCTCACAGGATCTAGGCGAAAATTTTGTGTCGAAAACCCCGATCTTTTTAACCCATTTTCAGATCACCCTATAGGGCATATTGCATTCTGGGTAGGATTTTGTAGTTTTTTCTAAATAAAATCTTGCGCATTTATCAGAATGCTCTAATATTCTCCGACAATGCTCACAGGGTCTAGGCGAAAATTTTGTGCTGAAAACTCCGATCTTTTTAACACATTTTCAGATCACCCTATAGGGCATATTGCATTCTGGGTAGGATTTTGTAGTTTTTTCTAAATAAAATCTTGCGCATTTATCAGAATGCTCTAATATTCTCAGACATTGCTGACAGGGTCTAGGCGAAAATTTTGTGCCGAAAACCCCGATCTTTTTATCCCATTTTCAGATCACCCTATAGGGCATATTGCATTCTGGGTAGGATTTTGTACTTTTTTCTAAATAAAATCTTGCCCATTTATCAGAATGCTCTAATATTCTCCGACATTGCTCACAGGGTCTAGGCGAAAATGTTGTGCCGAAAACCCCGTTCTTTTTAACCCATTTTCAGATCACCCTATAGGGCATATTGCATTCTGGGTAGGATTTTGTAGTTTTTTCTAAATAAAATCTTGCGCATTTATCAGAATGCTCTAATATTCTCAGACATTGCTGACAGGGTCTAGGCGAAAATTTTGTGCCGAAAACCCCGATCTTTTTAACCTATTTTCAGATCACCCTATAGGGCATATTGCATTCTGGGTAGGATTTTGTAGTTTTGTCTAAATAAAATCTGGTGCATTTATCAGAATGCTCTAATATTCTCCGACATTGCTCACAGGGTCTAGGCGAAAATTTTGTGCAGAAAACCCCGATCTTTTTATCCCATTTTCAGATCACCCTATAGGGCATATTGCATTCTGGGTAGGATTTTGTAGTTTTTTCTAAATAAAATCTTGCCCATTTATCAGAATGCTCTAATATTCTCAGACATTGCTCACAGGGTCTAGGCGAAAATTTTGTGTCGAAAACCCCGATCTTTTTAACCCATTTTCAGATCACCCTATAGGGCATATTGCATTCTGGGTAGGATTTTGTAGTTTTTTCTAAATAAAATCTTGCGCATTTATCAGAATGCTCTAATATTCTCCGACAATGCTCACAGGGTCTAGGCGAAAATTTTGTGCTGAAAACTCCGATCTTTTTAACACATTTTCAGATCACCCTATAGGGCATATTGCATTCTGGGTAGGATTTTGTAGTTTTTTTCTAAATAAAATCTTGCGCATTTATCAGAATGCTCTAATATTCTCAGACATTGCTGACAGGGTCTAGGCGAAAATTTTGTGCCGAAAACCCCGATCTTTTTATCCCATTTTCAGATCACCCTATAGGGCATATTGCATTCTGGGTAGGATTTTGTAGTTTTTTCTAAATAAAATCTTGCCCATTTATCAGAATGCTCTAATATTCTCAGACATTGCTCACAGGATCTAGGCGAAAATTTTGTGTCGGAAACCCCGATCTTTTTAACCCATTTTCAGATCACCCTATAGGGCATATTGCATTCTGGGTAGGATTTTGTAGTTTTTTCTAAATAAAATCTTGCGCATTTATCAGAATGCTCTAATATTCTCCGACAATGCTCACAGGGTCTAGGCGAAAATTTTGTGCTGAAAACTCCGATCTTTTTAACACATTTTCAGATCACCCTATAGGGCATATTGCATTCTGGGTAGGATTTTGTAGTTTTTTCTAAATAAAATCTTGCGCATTTATCAGAATGCTCTAATATTCTCAGACATTGCTGACAGGGTCTAGGCGAAAATTTTGTGCCGAAAACCCCGATCTTTTTATCCCATTTTCAGATCACCCTATAGGGCATATTGCATTCTGGTTAGGATTTTGTACTTTTTTCTAAATAAAATCTTGCCCATTTATCAGAATGCTCTAATATTCTCCGACATTGCTCACAGGGTCTAGGCGAAAATTTTGTGCCGAAAACCCCGATCTTTTTAACCCATTTTCACATCACCCTATAGGGCATATTGCATTCTGGGTAGGATTTTGTAGTTTTTTCTAAATAAAATCTTGCGCATTTATCAGAATGCTCTAATATTCTCCGACATTGCTCACAGGGTCTAGGCGAAAATGTTGTGCCGAAAACCCCGTTCTTTTTAACCCATTTTCATATCACCCTATAGGGCATATTGCATTCTGGGTAGGAGTTTGTAGTTTTTTCTAAATAAAATCTGGTGCATTTATCAGAATGCTCTAATATTCTCCGACATTGCTCACAGGGTCTAGGCGAAAATTTTGTGCGGAAAACCCCGATCTTTTTATCCCATTTTCAGTTCACCTATAGGGCATATTGCATTCTGGGTAGGATTTTGTAGTTTTTTCTAAATAAAATCTTGCCCATTTATCAGAATGCTCTAATATTCTCAGACATTGCTCACAGGGTCTAGGCGAAAATTTTGTGTCGAAAACCCCGATCTTTTTAACCCATTTTCAGGTCACCCTATAGGGCATATTGCATTCTGGGTAGGATTTTGTAGTTTTTTCTAAATAAAATCTTGCGCATTTATCAGAATGCTCTAATATTCTCCGACAATGCTCACAGGGTCTAGGCGAAAATTTTGTGCTGAAAACTCCGATCTTTTTAACACATTTTCAGATCACCCTATAGGGCATATTGCATTCTGGGTAGGATTTTGTAGTTTTTTCTAAATAAAATCTTGCGCATTTATCAGAATGCTCTAATATTCTCAGACATTGCTGACAGGGTCTAGGCGAAAATTTTGTGCCGAAAACCCCGATCTTTTTAACCCATTTTCAGATCACCCTATAGGGCATATTGCATTCTGGGTAGGATTTTGTAGTTTTTTCTAAATAAAATCTTGCGCATTTATCAGAATGCTCTAATATTCTCCGACATTGCTCACAGGGTCTAGGCGAAAATTTTGTGCTGAAAACCCCGATCTTTTTATCCCATTTTCAGATCACCCTATAGGGCATATTGCATTCTGGGTAGGATTTTGTAGTTTTTTCTAAATAAAATCTGGTGCATTTATCAGAATGCTCTAATATTCTCCGACATTGCTCACAGGGTCTAGGCGAAAATTTTGTGCCGAAAACCCCGATCTTTTTAACCCATTTTCATATCACCCTATAGGGCATATTGCATTCTGGGTAGGAGTTTGTAGTTTTTTCTAAATAAAATCTGGTGCATTTATCAGAATGCTCTAATATTCTCCGACATTGCTCACAGGGTCTAGGCGAAAATTTTGTGCCGAAAACCCTGATCTTTTTATCCCATTTTCAGATCACCCTATAGGGCATATTGCATTCTGGGTAGGATTTTGTAGTTTTTTCTAAATAAAATCTTGCCCATTCATCAGAATGCTCTAATATTCTCAGACATTGCTCACAGGGTCTAGGCGAAAATTTTGTGTCGAAAACCCCGTTCTTTTTAACCCATTTTCAGATCACCCTATAGGGCATATTGCATTCTGGGTAGGATTTTGTAGTTTTTTCTAAATAAAATCTTGCGCATTTATCAGAATGCTCTAATATTCTCAGACATTGCTGACAGGGTCTAGGCGAAAATTTTGTGGCGAAAACCCCGATCTTTTTATCCCATTTTCAGATCACCCTATAGGGCATATTGCATTCTGGGTAGGATTTTGTACTTTTTTCTAAATAAAATCTTGCCCATTTATCAGAATGCTCTAATATTCTCCGACATTGCTCACAGGGTCTAGGCGAAAATTTTGTGCCGAAAACCCCGATCTTTTTAACCCATTTTCACATCACCCTATAGGGCATATTGCATTCTGGGTAGGATTTTGTAGTTTTTTCTAAATAAAATCTTGCGCATTTATCAGAATGCTCTAATATTCTCCGACATTGCTCACAGGGTCTAGGCGAAAATGTTGTGCCGAAAACCCCGTTCTTTTTAACCCATTTTCAGATCACCCTATAGGGCATATTGCATTCTGGGTAGGATTTTGTAGTTTTTTCTAAATAAAATCTTGCGCATTTATCAGAATGCTCTAATATTCTCAGACATTGCTGACAGGGTCTAGGCGAAAATTTTGTGCCGAAAACCCCGATCTTTTTAACCTATTTTCAGATCACCCTATAGGGCATATTGCATTCTGGGTAGGATTTTGTAGTTTTTTCTAAATAAAATCTGGTGCATTTATCAGAATGCTCTAATATTCTCCGACATTGCTCACAGGGTCTAGGCGAAAATTTTGTGCAGAAAACCCCGATCTTTTTATCCCATTTTCAGATCACCCTATAGGGCATATTGCATTCTGGGTAGGATTTTGTAGTTTTTTCTAAATAAAATCTTGCCCATTTATCAGAATGCTCTAATATTCTCAGACATTGCTCACAGGGTCTAGGCGAAAATTTTGTGTCGAAAACCCCGATCTTTTTAACCCATTTTCAGATCACCCTATAGGGCATATTGCATTCTGGGTAGGATTTTGTAGTTTTTTCTAAATAAAATCTTGCGCATTTATCAGAATGCTCTAATATTCTCCGACAATGCTCACAGGGTCTAGGCGAAAATTTTGTGCTGAAAACTCCGATCTTTTTAACACATTTTCAGATCACCCTATAGGGCATATTGCATTCTGGGTAGGATTTTGTAGTTTTTTCTAAATAAAATCTTGCGCATTTATCAGAATGCTCTAATATTCTCAGACATTGCTGACAGGGTCTAGGCGAAAATTTTGTGCCGAAAACCCCGATCTTTTTAACCCATTTTCAGATCACCCTATAGGGCATATTGCATTCTGGGTAGGATTTTGTAGTTTTTTCTAAATAAAATCTTGCGCATTTATCAGAATGCTCTAATATTCTCCGACATTGCTCACAGGGTGTAGGCGAAAATTTTGTGCTGAAAACTCCGATCTTTTTAACACATTTTCAGATCACCCTATAGGGCATATTGCATTCTGGGAAGGATTTTGTAGTTTTTTCTAAATAAAATCTTGCGCATTTATCAGAATGCTCTAATATTCTCAGACATTGCTGACAGGGTCTAGGCGAAAATTTTGTGCTGAAAACCCCGATCTTTTTATCCCATTTTCAGATCACCCTATAGGGCATATTGCATTCTGGGTAGGATTTTGTAGTTTTTTCTAAATAAAATCTGGTGCATTTATCAGAATGCTCTAATATTCTCCGACATTGCTCACAGGGTCTAGGCGAAAATTTTGTGCCGAAAACCCCGATCTTTTTAACCCATTTTCATATCACCCTATAGGGCATATTGCATTCTGGGTAGGAGTTTGTAGTTTTTTCTAAATAAAATCTGGTGCATTTATCAGAATGCTCTAATATTCTCCGACATTGCTCACAGGGTCTAGGCGAAAATTTTGTGCCGAAAACCCTGATCTTTTTATCCCATTTTCAGATCACCCTATAGGGCATATTGCATTCTGGGTAGGATTTTGTAGTTTTTTCTAAATAAAATCTTGCCCATTCATCAGAATGCTCTAATATTCTCAGACATTGCTCACAGGGTCTAGGCGAAAATTTTGTGTCGAAAACCCCGTTCTTTTTAACCCATTTTCAGATCACCCTATAGGGCATATTGCATTCTGGGTAGGATTTTGTAGTTTTTTCTAAATAAAATCTTGCGCATTTATCAGAATGCTCTAATATTCTCCGACATTGCTCACAGGGTCTAGGCAAAAATTTTGTGCTGAAAACTCCGATCTTTTTAACACATTTTCAGATCACCCTATAGGGCATATTGCATTCTGGGAAGGATTTTGTTGTTTTTTCTAAATAAAATCTTGCGCATTTATCAGAATGCTCTAATATTCTCAGACATTGCTGACAGGGTCTAGGCGAAAATTTTGTGCCGAAAACCCCGATCTTTTTAACCTATTTTCAGATCACCCTATAGGGCATATTGCATTCTGGGTAGGATTTTATAGTTTTTTCTAAATAAAATCTGGTGCATTTATCAGAATGCTCTAATATTCTCCGACATTGCTCACAGGGTCTAGGCGAAAATTTTGTGCCGAAAACCTCGATCTTTTTATCCCATTTTCAGATCACCCTATAGGGCATATTGCATTCTGGGTAGGATTTTGTAGTTTTTTCTAAATAAAATCTTGCCCATTTATCAGAATGCTCTAATATTCTCAGACATTGCTCACAGGATCTAGGCGAAAATTTTGTGTCGAAAACCCCGATCTTTTTAACCCATTTTCAGATCACCCTATAGGGCATATTGCATTCTGGGTAGGATTTTGTAGTTTTTTCTAAATAAAATCTTGCGCATTTATCAGAATGCTCTAATATTCTCCGACAATGCTCACAGGGTCTAGGCGAAAATTTTGTGCTGAAAACTCCGATCTTTTTAACACATTTTCAGATCACCCTATAGGGCATATTGCATTCTGGGTAGGATTTTGTAGTTTTTTCTAAATAAAATCTGGCGCATTTATCAGAATGCTCTAATATTCTCAGACATTGCTCACAGGGTCTAGGCGAAAATTTTGTGCCGAAAACCCCGATCTTTTTAACCTATTTTCAGATCACCCTATAGGGCATATTGCATTCTGGGTAGGATTTTGTAGTTTTTTCTAAATAAAATCTGGTGCATTTATCAGAATGCTCTAATATTCTCCGACATTGCTCACAGGGTCTAGGCGAAAATTTTGTGCCGAAAACCCCGATCTTTTTATCCCATTTTCAGATCACCCTATAGGGCATATTGCATTCTGGGTAGGATTTTGTACTTTTTTCTAAATAAAATCTTGCCCATTTATCAGAATGCTCTAATATTCTCCGACATTGCTCACAGGGTCTAGGCGAAAATTTTGTGCTGAAAACTCCGATCTTTTTAACACATTTTCAGATCACCCTATAGGGCATATTGCATTCTGGGAAGGATTTTGTAGTTTTTTCTAAATAAAATCTTGCGCATTTATCAGAATGCTCTAATATTCTCAGACATTGCTGACAGGGTCTAGGCGAAAATTTTGTGCTGAAAACCCCGATCTTTTTATCCCATTTTCAGATCACCCTATAGGGCATATTGCATTCTGGGTAGGATTTTGTAGTTTTTTCTAAATAAAATCTGGTGCATTTATCAGAATGCTCTAATATTCTCCGACATTGCTCACAGGGTCTAGGCGAAAATTTTGTGCCGAAAACCCCGATCTTTTTAACCCATTTTCATATCACCCTATAGGGCATATTGCATTCTGGGTAGGAGTTTGTAGTTTTTTCTAAATAAAATCTTGCCCATTCATCAGAATGCTCTAATATTCTCAGACATTGCTCACAGGGTCTAGGCGAAAATTTTGTGTCGAAAACCCCGTTCTTTTTAACCCATTTTCAGATCACCCTATAGGGCATATTGCATTCTGGGTAGGATTTTGTAGTTTTTTCTAAATAAAATCTTGCCCATTCATCAGAATGCTCTAATATTCTCAGACATTGCTCACAGGGTCTAGGCGAAAATTTTGTGTCGAAAACCCCGTTCTTTTTAACCCATTTTCAGATCACCCTATAGGGCATATTGCATTCTGGGTAGGATTTTGTAGTTTTTTCTAAATAAAATCTTGCGCATTTATCAGAATGCTCTAATATTCTCCGACATTGCTCACAGGGTCTAGGCAAAAATTTTGTGCTGAAAACTCCGATCTTTTTAACACATTTTCAGATCACCCTATAGGGCATATTGCATTCTGGGAAGGATTTTGTTGTTTTTTCTAAATAAAATCTTGCGCATTTATCAGAATGCTCTAATATTCTCAGACATTGCTGACAGGGTCTAGGCGAAAATTTTGTGCCGAAAACCCCGATCTTTTTAACCTATTTTCAGATCACCCTATAGGGCATATTGCATTCTGGGTAGGATTTTATAGTTTTTTCTAAATAAAATCTGGTGCATTTATCAGAATGCTCTAATATTCTCCGACATTGCTCACAGGGTCTAGGCGAAAATTTTGTGCCGAAAACCTCGATCTTTTTATCCCATTTTCAGATCACCCTATAGGGCATATTGCATTCTGGGTAGGATTTTGTACTTTTTTCTAAATAAAATCTTGCCCATTTATCAGAATGCTCTAATATTCTCAGACATTGCTCACAGGGTCTAGGCGAAAATTTTGCGTCGAAAACCCCGATCTTTTTAACCCATTTTCAGATCACCCTATAGGGCATATTGCATTCTGGGTAGGATTTTGTAGTTTTTTCTAAATAAAATCTTGCGCATTTATCAGAATGCTCTAATATTCTCCGACAATGCTCACAGGGTCTAGGCGAAAATTTTGTGCTGAAAACTCCGATCTTTTTAACACATTTTCAGATCACCCTATAGGGCATATTGCATTCTGGGAAGGATTTTGTTGTTTTTTCTAAATAAAATCTTGTGCATTTATCAGAATGCTCTAATATTCTCAGACATTGCTGACAGGGTCTAGGCGAAAATTTTGTGCCGAAAACCCCGATCTTTTTAACCTATTTTCAGATCACCCTATAGGGCATATTGCATTCTGGGTAGGATTTTATAGTTTTTTCTAAATAAAATCTGGTGCATTTATCAGAATGCTCTAATATTCTCCGACATTGCTCACAGGGTCTAGGCGAAAATTTTGTGCCGAAAACCCCGATCTTTTTATCCCATTTTCAGATCACCCTATAGGGCATATTGCATTCTGGGTAGGATTTTGTAGTTTTTTCTAAATAAAATCTTGCCCATTTATCAGAATGCTCTAATATTCTCAGACATTGCTCACAGGATCTAGGCGAAATTTTTGTGTCGAAAACCCCGATCTTTTTAACCCATTTTCAGATCACCCTATAGGGCATATTGCATTCTGGGTAGGATTTTGTAGTTTTTTCTAAATAAAATCTTGCGCATTTATCAGAATGCTCTAATATTCTCCGACAATGCTCACAGGGTCTAGGCGAAAATTTTGTGCTGAAAACTCCGATCTTTTTAACACATTTTCAGATCACCCTATAGGGCATATTGCATTCTGGGTAGGATTTTGTAGTTTTTTCTAAATAAAATCTTGCGCATTTATCAGAATGCTCTAATATTCTCAGACATTGCTGACAGGGTCTAGGCGAAAATTTTGTGCCGAAAACCCCGTTCTTTTTAACCCATTTTCAGATCACCCTATAGGGCATATTGCATTCTGGGTAGGATTTTGTAGTTTTTTCTAAATAAAATCTGGCGCATTTATCAGAATGCTCTAATATTCTCAGACATTGCTCACAGGGTCTAGGCGAAAATTTTGTGCCGAAAACCCCGATCTTTTTAACCTATTTTCAGATCACCCTATAGGGCATATTGCATTCTGGGTAGGATTTTGTAGTTTTTTCTAAATAAAATCTGGTGCATTTATCAGAATGCTCTAATATTCTCCGACATTGCTCACAGGGTCTAGGCGAAAATTTTGTGCCGAAAACCCCGATCTTTTTATCCCATTTTCAGATCACCCTATAGGGCATATTGCATTCTGGGTAGGATTTTGTAGTTTTTTCTAAATAAAATCTTGCCCATTTATCAGAATGCTCTAATATTCTCAGACATTGCTCACAGGGTCTAGGCGAAAATTTTGCGTCGAAAACCCCGATCTTTTTAACCCATTTTCAGATCACCCTATAGGGCATATTGCATTCTGGGTAGGATTTTGTAGTTTTTTCTAAATAAAATCTTGCGCATTTATCAGAATGCTCTAATATTCTCCGACAATGCTCACAGGGTCTAGGCGAAAATTTTGTGCTGAAAACTCCGATCTTTTTAACACATTTTCAGATCACCCTATAGGGCATATTGCATTCTGGGTAGGATTTTGTAGTTTTTTCTAAATAAAATCTTGCGCATTTATCAGAATGCTCTAATATTCTCAGACATTGCTCACAGGGTCTAGGCGAAAATTTTGTGCCGAAAACCCCGATCTTTTTAACCCATTTTCAGATCACCCTATAGGGCATATTGCATTCTGGGTAGGATTTTGTAGTTTTTTCTAAATAAAATCTTGCGCATTTATCAGAATGCTCTAATATTCTCAGACATTGCTGACAGGGTCTAGGCGAAAATTTTGTGCCGAAAACCCCGATCTTTTTAACCTATTTTCAGATCACCCTATAGGGCATATTGCATTCTGGGTAGGATTTTGTAGTTTTTTCTAAATAAAATCTGGTGCATTTATCAGAATGCTCTAATATTCTCCGACATTGCTCACAGGGTCTAGGCGAAAATTTTGTGCCGAAAACCCCGATCTTTTTATCCCATTTTCAGATCACCCTATAGGGCATATTGCATTCTGGGAAGGATTTTGTAGTTTTTTCTAAATAAAATCTTGCGCATTTATCCGAATGCTCTAATATTCTCAGACATTGCTCACAGGGTCTAGGCGAAAATTTTGTGCTGAAAACCCCGATCTTTTTAACCCATTTTCAGATCACCCTATAGGGCATATTGCATTCTGGGTAGGATTTTGTAGTTTTTTCTAAATAAAATCTGGTGCATTTATCAGAATGCTCTAATATTCTCCGACATTGCTCACAGGGTCTAGGCGAAAATTTTGTGTCGAAAACCCCGATCTTTTTAACCCATTTTCAGATCACCCTATAGCGCATATTGCATTCTGGGTAGGATTTTGTAGTTTTTTCTAAATAAAATCTTGCGCATTTATCAGAATGCTCTAATATTCTCCGACATTGCTCACAGGGTCTAGGCGAAAATTTTGTGCTGAAAACTCCGATCTTTTTAACCCATTTTCAGATCACCCTATAGGGCATATTGCATTCTGGGTAGGATTTTGTAGTTTTTTCTAAATAAAATCTTGCGCATTTATCAGAATGCTCTAATATTCTCCGACAATGCTCACAGGGTCTAGGCGAAAATTTTGTGCCGAAAACCCCGATCTTTTTAACCCATTTTCGGATCACCCTATAGGGCATATTGCATTCTGGGTAGGATTTTGTAGTTTTTTCTAAATAAAATCTTGCGCATTTATCAGAATGCTCTAATATTCTCCGACATTGCTCACAGGGTCTAGGCGAAAATTTTGTGCCGAAAACCCCGTTCTTTTTAACCCATTTTCAGATCACCCTATAGGGCATATTGCATTCTGGGTAGGATTTTGTAGTTTTTTCTAAATAAAATCTTGCCCATTTATCAGAATGCTTTAATATTCTCAGACATTGCTCACAGGGTCTAGGCGAAAATTTTGTGTCGAAAACCCCGATCTTTTTAACACATTTTCAGATCACCCTATAGGGCATATTGCATTCTGGGTAGGATTTTGTAGTTTTTTCTAAATAAAATCTTGCGCATTTATCAGAATGCTCTAATATTCTCCGACAATGCTCACAGGGTCTAGGCGAAAATTTTGTGCTGAAAACTCCGATCTTTTTAACACATTTTCAGATCACCCTATAGGGCATATTGCATTCTGGGTAGGATTTTGTAGTTTTTTCTAAATAAATTCTTGCGCATTTATCAGAATGCTCTAATATTCTCAGACATTGCTGACAGGGTCTAGGCGAAAATTTTGTGCCGAAAACCCCGATCTTTTTAACCCATTTTCATATCACCCTATAGGGCATATTGCATTCTGGGTAGGATTTTGTAGTTTTTTCTAAATAAAATCTTGCCCATTTATCAGAATGCTCTAATATTCTCAGACATTGCTGACAGGGTCTAGGCGAAAATTTTGTGTCGAAAACCCCGATCTTTTTAACCCATTTTCAGATCACCCTATAGGGCATATTGCATTCTGGGTAGGATTTTGTAGTTTTTTCTAAATAAAATCTTGCGCATTTATCAGAATGCTCTAATATTCTCCGACAATGCTCACAGGGTCTAGGCGAAAATTTTGTGCCGAAAACCCCGATCTTTTTAACCCATTTTCAGATCACCCTATAGGGCATATTGCATTCTTGGTAGGATTTTGTAGTTTTTTCTAAATAAAATCTTGCGCATTTATCAGAATGCTCTAATATTCTCCGACAATGCTCACAGGGTCTAGGCGAAAATTTTGTGCTGAAAACTCCGATCTTTTTAACACATTTTCAGATCACCCTATAGGGCATATTGCATTCTGGGTAGGATTTTGTAGTTTTTTCTAAATAAATTCTTGCGCATTTAGCAGAATGCTCTAATATTCTCAGACATTGCTGACAGGGTCTAGGCGAAAATTTTGTGCCGAAAACCCCGATCTTTTTAACCCATTTTCAGATCACCCTATAGGGCATATTGCATTCTGGGTAGGATTTTGTAGTTTTTTCTAAATAAAATCTTGCCCATTTATCAGAATGCTCTAATATTCTCAGACATTGCTGACAGGGTCTAGGCGAAAATTTTGTGTCGAAAACCCCGATCTTTTTAACCCATTTTCAGATCACCCTATAGGGCATATTGCATTCTGGGTAGGATTTTGTAGTTTTTTCTAAATAAAATCTTGCGCATCTATCAGAATGCTCTAATATTCTCCGACAATGCTCACAGGGTCTAGGCGAAAATTTTGTGCCGAAAACCCCGATCTTTTTAACCCATTTTCAGATCACCCTATAGGGCATATTGCATTCTTGGTAGGATTTTGTAGTTTTTTCTAAATAAAATCTTGCGCATTTATCAGAATGCTCTAATATTCTCCGACATTGCTCACAGGGTCTAGGCGAAAATTTTGTGCTGAAAACTCCGATCTTTTTAACCCATTTTCAGATCACCCTATAGGGCATATTGCATTCTGGGAAGGATTTTGTAGTTTTTTCTAAATAAAATCTTGCGCATTTATCAGAATGCTCTAATATTCTCCGACATTGCTCACAGGGTCTAGGCGAAAATTTTGTGTTGAAAACTCCGATCTTTTTAACACATTTTCAGATCACCCTATAGGGCATATTGCATTCTGGGAAGGATTTTGTAGTTTTTTCTAAATAAAATCTTGCGCATTTATCAGAATGCTCTAATATTCTCAGACATTGCTGACAGGGTCTAGGCGAAAATTTTGTGCCGAAAACCCCGATCTTTTTAACCCATTTTCAGATCACCCTATAGGGCATATTGCATTCTGGGTAGGATTTTGTAGTTTTTTCTAAATAAAATCTTGCCCATTTATCAGAATGCTCTAATATTCTCCGACAATGCTCACAGGGTCTAGGCGAAAATTTTGTGCTGAAAACTCCGATCTTTTTAACACATTTTCAGATCACCCTATAGGGCATATTGCATTCTGGGTAGGATTTTGTAGTTTTTTCTAAATAAAATCTTGCGTATTTATCAGAATGCTCTAATATTCTCCGACATTGCTGACAGGGTCTAGGCGAAAATTTTGTGCCGAAAACCCCGATCTTTTTAACCCATTTTCAGATCACCCTATAGGGCATATTGCATTCTGGGTAGGATTTTGTAGTTTTTTCTAAATAAAATCTGGTGCATTTATCAGAATGCTCTAATATTCTCCGACATTGCTCACAGGGTCTAGGCAAAAATTTTGTGCCGAAAACCCCGATCTTTTTAACCCATTTTCAGATCACCCTATAGGGCATATTGCATTCTGGGTAGGATTTTGTAGTTTTTTCTAAATAAAATCTGGTGCATTTATCAGAATGCTCTAATATTCTCCGACATTGCTCACAGGGTCTAGGCAAAAATTTTGTGCCGAAAACCCCGATCTTTTTAACCCATTTTCAGATCACCCTATAGGGCATATTGCATTCTGGGTAGGATTTTGTAGTTTTTTCTAAATAAAATCTTGCCCATTTATCAGAATGCTCTAATATTCTCAGACATTGCTCACAGGGTCTAGGCGAAAATTTTGTGTCGAAAACCCCGATCTTTTTAACCCATTTTCAGATCACCCTATAGGGCATATTGCATTCTGGGTAGGATTTTGTAGTTTTTTCTAAATAAAATCTTGCGCATTTATCAGAATGCTCTAATATTCTCCGACAATGCTCACAGGGTCTAGGCGAAAATTTTGTGCCGAAAACCCCGATCTTTTTAACCCATTTTCAGATCACCCTATAGGGCATATTGCATTCTGGGAAGGATTTTGTAGTTTTTTCTAAATAAAATCTTGCGCATTTATCAGAATGCTCTAATATTCTCCGACATTGCTGACAGGGTCTAGGCGAAAATTTTGTGTTGAAAACTCCGATCTTTTTAACACATTTTCAGATCACCCTATAGGGCATATTGCATTCTGGGAAGGATTTTGTAGTTTTTTCTAAATAAAATCTTGCGCATTTATCAGAATGCTCTAATATTCTCAGACATTGCTGACAGGGTCTAGGCGAAAATTTTGTGCCGAAAACCCCGATCTTTTTAACCCATTTTCAGATCACCCTATAGGGCATATTGCATTCTGGGTAGGATTTTGTAGTTTTTTCTAAATAAAATCTTGCCCATTTATCAGAATGCTCTAATATTCTCCGACAATGCTCACAGGGTCTAGGCGAAAATTTTGTGCTGAAAACTCCGATCTTTTTAACACATTTTCAGATCACCCTATAGGGCATATTGCATTCTGGGTAGGATTTTGTAGTTTTTTCTAAATAAAATCTTGCGTATTTATCAGAATGCTCTAATATTCTCCGACATTGCTGACAGGGTCTAGGCGAAAATTTTGTGCCGAAAACCCCGATCTTTTTAACCCATTTTCAGATCACCCTATAGGGCATATTGCATTCTGGGTAGGATTTTGTAGTTTTTTCTAAATAAAATCTGGTGCATTTATCAGAATGCTCTAATATTCTCCGACATTGCTCACAGGGTCTAGGCGAAAATTTTGTGCCGAAAACCCCGATCTTTTTAACCCATTTTCAGATCACCCTATAGGGCATATTGCATTCTGGGTAGGATTTTGTAGTTTTTTCTAAATAAAATCTTGCCCATTTATCAGAATGCTCTAATATTCTCAGACATTGCTCACAGGGTCTAGGCGAAAATTTTGTGTCGAAAACCCCGATCTTTTTAACACATTTTCAGATCACCCTATAGGGCATATTGCATTCTGGGTAGGATTTTGTAGTTTTTTCTAAATAAAATCTTGCGCATTTATCAGAATGCTCTAATATTCTCCGACAATGCTCACAGGGTCTAGGCGAAAATTTTGTGCTGAAAACTCCGATCTTTTTAACACATTTTCAGATCACCCTATAGGGCATATTGCATTCTGGGTAGGATTTTGTAGTTTTTTCTAAATAAATTCTTGCGCATTTATCAGAATGCTCTAATATTCTCAGACATTGCTGACAGGGTCTAGGCGAAAATTTTGTGCCGAAAACCCCGATCTTTTTAACCCATTTTCAGATCACCCTATAGGGCATATTGCATTCTGGGTAGGATTTTGTAGTTTTTTCTAAATAAAATCTTGCGCATTTATCAGAATGCTCTAATATTCTCCGACATTGCTCACAGGGTCTAGGCGAAAATTTTGTGCTGAAAACTCCGATCTTTTTAACCCATTTTCAGATCACCCTATAGGGCATATTGCATTCTGGGTAGGATTTTGTACTTTTTTCTAAATAAAATCTTGCCCATTTATCAGAATGCTCTAATATTCTCCGACATTGCTCACAGGGTCTAGGCGAAAATTTTGTGCCGAAAACCCCGATCTTTTTATCCCATTTTCAGATCACCCTATAGGGCATATTGCATTCTGGGTAGGATTTTGTACTTTTTTCTAAATAAAATCTTGCCCATTTATCAGAATGCTCTAATATTCTCCGACATTGCTCACAGGGTCTAGACGAAAATTTTGTGCCGAAAACCCCGATCTTTTTAACCCATTTTCAGATCACCCTATAGGGCATATTGCATTCTGGGTAGGATTTTGTAGTTTTTTCTAAATAAAATCTTGCGCATTTATCAGAATGCTCTAATATTCTCCGACAATGCTCACAGGGTCTAGGCGAAAATTTTGTGCCGAAAACCCCGATCTTTTTAACCCATTTTCAGATCACCCTATAGGGCATATTGCATTCTGGGTAGGATTTTGTAGTTTTTTCTAAATAAAATCTTGCGCATTTATCAGAATGCTCTAATATTCTCCGACATTGCTCACAGGGTCTAGGCGAAAATTTTGTGCTGAAAACTCCGATCTTTTTAACCCATTTTCAGATCACCCTATAGGGCATATTGCATTCTGGGAAGGATTTTGTAGTTTTTTCTAAATAAAATCTTGCGCATTTATCAGAATGCTCTAATATTCTCAGACATTGCTCACAGGGTCTAGGCGAAAATGTTGTGCCGAAAACCCCGTTCTTTTTAACCCATTTTCAGATCACCCTATAGGGCATATTGCATTCTGGGTAGGATTTTGTAGTTTTTTCTAAATAAAATCTTGCGCATTTATCAGAATGCTCTAATATTCTCAGACATTGCTCACAGGGTCTAGGCGAAAATTTGGTGCCGAAAACCCCGATCTTTTTAACCTATTTTCAGATCACCCTATAGGGCATATTGCATTCTGGGTAGGATTTTGTAGTTTTTTCTAAATAAAATCTGGTGCATTTATCAGAATGCTCTAATATTCTCCGACATTGCTCACAGGGTCTAGGCGAAAATTTTGTGCGGAAAACCCCGATCTTTTTAACACATTTTCAGATCACCCTATAGGGCATATTGCATTCTGGGTAGGATTTTGTAGTTTTTTCTAAATAAAATCTTGCGCATTTATCAGAATGCTCTAATATTCTCCGACATTGCTCACAGGGTCTAGGCGAAAATTTTGTGCCGAAAACCCCGATCTTTTTAACCCATTTTCAGATCACCCTATAGGGCATATTGCATTCTGGGTAGGATTTTGTAGTTTTTTCTAAATAAAATCTTGCCCATTTATCAGAATGCTCTAATATTCTCAGACATTGCTCACAGGGTCTAGGCGAAAATTTTGTGTCGAAAACCCCGATCTTTTTAACCCATTTTCAGATCACCCTATAGGGCATATTGCATTCTGGGTAGGATTTTGTAGTTTTTTCTAAATAAAATCTTGCCCATTTATCAGAATGCTCTAATATTCTCCGACAATGCTGACAGGGTCTAGGCGAAAATTTTGTACCGAAAACCCCGATCTTTTTAACCCATTTTCAGATCACCCTATAGGGCATATTGCATTCTGGGTAGGATTTTGTAGTTTTTTCTAAATAAAATCTTGCCCATTTATCAGAATGCTCTAATATTCTCAGACATTGCTCACAGGGTCTAGGCGAAAATTTTGTGTCGAAAACCCCGATCTTTTTAACCCATTTTCAGATCCCCCTATAGGGCATATTGCATTCTGGGTAGGATTTTGTAGTTTTTTCTAAATAAAATCTTGCCCATTTATCAGAATGCTCTAATATTCTCCGACATTGCTCACAGGGTCTAGGCGAAAATTTTGTGCCGAAATCCCCGATCTTTTTATCCCATTTTCAGATCACCCTATAGGGCATATTGCATTCTGGGTGGGATTTTGTACTTTTTTCTAAATAAAATCTTGCCCATTTATCAGAATGCTCTAATATTCTCCGACATTGCTCACAGGGTCTAGACGAAAATTTTGTGCCGAAAACCCCGATCTTTTTAACCCATTTTCACATCACCCTATAGGGCATATTGCATTCTGGGTAGGATTTTGTACTTTTTTCTAAATAAAATCTTGCCCATTTATCAGAATGCTCTAATATTCTCCGACATTGCTCACAGGGTCTAGGCGAAAATTTTGTGCTGAAAACTCCGATCTTTTTAACCCATTTTCAGATCACCCTATAGGGCATATTGCATTCTGGGTAGGATTTTGTAGTTTTTTCTAAATAAAATCTTGCCCATTTATCAGAATGCTCTAATATTCTCAGACATTGCTCACAGGGTCTAGGCGAAAATTTTGTGTCGAAAACCCCGATCTTTTTAACCCATTTTCAGATCACCCTATAGGGCATATTGCATTCTGGGTAGGATTTTGTAGTTTTTTCTAAATAAAATCTTGCCCATTTATCAGAATGCTCTAATATTCTCCGACAATGCTGACAGGGTCTAGGCGAAAATTTTGTACCGAAAACCCCGATCTTTTTAACCCATTTTCAGATCACCCTATAGGGCATATTGCATTCTGGGTAGGATTTTGTAGTTTTTTCTAAATAAAATCTTGCCCATTTATCAGAATGCTCTAATATTCTCAGACATTGCTCACAGGGTCTAGGCGAAAATTTTGTGTCGAAAACCCCGATCTTTTTAACCCATTTTCAGATCCCCCTATAGGGCATATTGCATTCTGGGTAGGATTTTGTAGTTTTTTCTAAATAAAATCTTGCCCATTTATCAGAATGCTCTAATATTCTCCGACATTGCTCACAGGGTCTAGGCGAAAATTTTGTGCCGAAATCCCCGATCTTTTTATCCCATTTTCAGATCACCCTATAGGGCATATTGCATTCTGGGTGGGATTTTGTACTTTTTTCTAAATAAAATCTTGCCCATTTATCAGAATGCTCTAATATTCTCCGACATTGCTCACAGGGTCTAGACGAAAATTTTGTGCCGAAAACCCCGATCTTTTTAACCCATTTTCACATCACCCTATAGGGCATATTGCATTCTGGGTAGGATTTTGTACTTTTTTCTAAATAAAATCTTGCCCATTTATCAGAATGCTCTAATATTCTCCGACATTGCTCACAGGGTCTAGGCGAAAATTTTGTGCTGAAAACTCCGATCTTTTTAACACATTTTCAGATCACCCTATAGGGCATATTGCATTCTGGGTAGGATTTTGTAGTTTTTTCTAAATAAAATCTTGCCCATTTATCAGAATGCTCTAATATTCTCCGACAATGCTGACAGGGTCTAGGCGAAAATTTTGTACCGAAAACCCCGATCTTTTTAACCCATTTTCAGATCACCCTATAGGGCATATTGCATTCTGGGTAGGATTTTGTAGTTTTTTCTAAATAAAATCTTGCCCATTTATCAGAATGCTCTAATATTCTCAGACATTGCTCACAGGGTCTAGGCGAAAATTTTGTGTCGAAAACCCCGATCTTTTTAACCCATTTTCAGATCCCCCTATAGGGCATATTGCATTCTGGGTAGGATTTTGTAGTTTTTTCTAAATAAAATCTTGCCCATTTATCAGAATGCTCTAATATTCTCCGACATTGCTCACAGGGTCTAGGCGAAAATTTTGTGCCGAAATCCCCGATCTTTTTATCCCATTTTCAGATCACCCTATAGGGCATATTGCATTCTGGGTGGGATTTTGTACTTTTTTCTAAATAAAATCTTGCCCATTTATCAGAATGCTCTAATATTCTCCGACATTGCTCACAGGGTCTAGACGAAAATTTTGTGCCGAAAACCCCGATCTTTTTAACCCATTTTCACATCACCCTATAGGGCATATTGCATTCTGGGTAGGATTTTGTACTTTTTTCTAAATAAAATCTTGCCCATTTATCAGAATGCTCTAATATTCTCCGACATTGCTCACAGGGTCTAGGCGAAAATTTTGTGCTGAAAACTCCGATCTTTTTAACACATTTTCAGATCACCCTATAGGGCATATTGCATTCTGGGTAGGATTTTGTAGTTTTTTCTAAATAAAATCTTGCGCATTTATCAGAATGCTCTAATATTCTCAGACATTGCTCACAGGGTCTAGGCGAAAATGTTGTGCCGAAAACCCCGTTCTTTTTAACCCATTTTCAGATCACCCTATAGGGCATATTGCATTCTGGGTAGGATTTTGTAGTTTTTTCTAAATAAAATCTTGCGCATTTATCAGAATGCTCTAATATTCTCAGACATTGCTGACAGGGTCTAGGCGAAAATTTTGTGCCGAAAACCCCGATCTTTTTAACCTATTTTCAGATCACCCTATAGGGCATATTGCATTCTGGGTAGGATTTTGTAGTTTTTTCTAAATAAAATCTGGTGCATTTATCAGAATGCTCTAATATTCTCCGACATTGCTCACAGGGTCTAGGCGAAAATTTTGTGCGGAAAACCCCGATCTTTTTAACACATTTTCAGATCACCCTATAGGGCATATTGCATTCTGGGTAGGATTTTGTAGTTTTTTCTAAATAAAATCTTGCGCATTTATCAGAATGCTCTAATATTCTCCGACATTGCTCACAGGTTCTAGGCGAAAATTTTGTGTCGAAAACCCCGATCTTTTTAACCCATTTTCAGATCACCCTATAGGGCATATTGCATTCTGGGTAGGATTTTGTAGTTTTTTCTAAATAAAATCTTGCCCATTTATCAGAATGCTCTAATATTCTCCGACAATGCTGACAGGGTCTAGGCGAAAATTTTGTGCCGAAAACCCCGATCTTTTTAACCCATTTTCAGATCACCCTATAGGGCATATTGCATTCTGGGTAGGATTTTGTAGTTTTTTCTAAATAAAATCTTGCCCATTTATCAGAATGCTCTAATATTCTCCGACATTGCTCACAGGGTCTAGACGAAAATTTTGTGCCGAAAACCCCGATCTTTTTAACCCATTGTCACATCACCCTATAGGGCATATTGCATTCTGGGTAGGATTTTGTAGTTTTTTCTAAATAAAATCATGCGCATTTATCAGAATGCTCTAATATTCTCCGACATTGCTCACAGGGTCTAGGCGAAAATTTTGTGCTGAAAACTCCGATCTTTTTAACCCATTTTCAGATCACCCTATAGGGCATATTGCATTCTGGGTAGGATTTTGTAGTTTTTTCTAAATAAAATCTTGCCCATTTATCAGAATGCTCTAATATTCTCAGACATTGCTCACAGGGTCTAGGCGAAAATTTTGTGTCGAAAACCCCGATCTTTTTAACCCATTTTCAGATCACCCTATAGGGCATATTGCATTCTGGGTAGGATTTTGTAGTTTTTTCTAAATAAAATCTTGCCCATTTATCAGAATGCTCTAATATTCTCCGACAATGCTCACAGGGTCTAGGCGAAAATTTTGTGCCGAAAACCCCGATCTTTTTAACCCATTTTCAGATCACCCTATAGGGCATATTGCATTCTGGGTAGGATTTTGTAGTTTTTTCTAAATAAAATCTTGCCCATTTATCAGAATGCTCTAATATTCTCAGACATTGCTCACAGGGTCTAGGCGAAAATTTTGTGTCGAAAACCCCGATCTTTTTAACCCATTTTCAGATCACCCTATAGGGCATATTGCATTCTGGGTAGGATTTTGTAGTTTTTTCTAAATAAAATCTTGCGCATTTATCAGAATGCTCTAATATTCTCCGACAATGCTCACAGGGTCTAGGCGAAAATTTTGTGCCGAAAACCCCGATCTTTTTAACCCATTTTCAGATCACCCTATAGGGCATATTGCATTCTGGGTAGGATTTTGTAGTTTTTTCTAAATAAAATCTTGCACATTTATCAGAATGCTCTAATATTCTCCGACATTGCTCACAGGGTCTAGGCGAAAATTTTGTGCTGAAAACTCCGATCTTTTTAACCCATTTTCAGATCACCCTATAGGGCATATTGCATTCTGGGAAGGATTTTGTAGTTTTTTCTAAATAAAATCTTGCGCATTTATCAGAATGCTCTAATATTCTCCGACATTGCTCACAGGGTCTAGGCGAAAATTTTTTGCCGAAAACCCCGATCTTTTTAACACATTTTCAGATCACCCTATAGGGCATATTGCATTCTGGGTAGGATTTTGTAGTTTTTTCTAAATAAAATCTTGCCCATTTATCAGAATGCTCTAATATTCTCCGACAATGCTCACAGGGTCTAGGCGAAAATTTTGTGCTGAAAACTCCGATCTTTTTAACACATTTTCAGATCACCCTATAGGGCATATTGCATTCTGGGTAGGATTTTGTAGTTTTTTCTAAATAAAATCTTGCGCATTTATCAGAATGCTCTAATATTCTCCGACAATGCTCACAGGGTCTAGGCGAAAATTTTGTGCTGAAAACTCCGATCTTTTTAACCCATTTTCAGATCACCCTATAGGGCATATTGCATTCTGGGTAGGATTTTGTAGTTTTTTCTAAATAAAATCTTGCGCATTTATCAGAATGCTCTAATATTCTCAGACATTGCTCACAGGGTCTAGGCGAAAATTTTGTGCCGAAAACCCCGATCTTTTTAACCCATTTTCAGATCACCCTATAGGGCATATTGCATTCTGGGTAGGATTTTGTAGTTTTTTCTAAATAAAATCTTGCGCATTTATCAGAATGCTCTAATATTCTCCGACATTGCTCACAGGGTCTAGGCGAAAATTTTGTGCTGAAAACTCCAATCTTTTTAACCCATTTTCAGATCACCCTATAGGGCATATTGCATTCTGGGTAGGATTTTGTAGTTTTTTCTAAATAAAATCTTGCGCATTTATCAGAATGCTCTAATATTCTCCGACAATGCTCACAGGGTCTAGGCGAAAATTTTGTGCTGAAAACTCCGATCTTTTTAACACATTTTCAGATCACCCTATAGGGCATATTGCATTCTGGGTAGGATTTTGTAGTTTTTTCTAAATAAAATCTTGCGCATTTATCAGAATGCTCTAATATTCTCCGACATTGCTCACAGGGTCTAGGCGAAAATTTTGTGCCGAAAACCCCGATCTTTTTAACCCATTTTCAGATCACCCTATAGGGCATATTGCATTCTGGGTAAGATTTTGTAGTTTTTTCTAAATAAAATCTTGCGCATTTATCAGAATGCTCTAATATTCTCCGACAATGCTCACAGGGTCTAGGCGAAAATTTTGTGCTGAAAACTCCGATCTTTTTAACCCATTTTCAGATCACCCTATAGGGCATATTGCATTCTGGGTAGGATTTTGTAGTTTTTTCTAAATAAAATCTTGCGCATTTATCAGAATGCTCTAATATTCTCCGACAATGCTCACAGGGTCTAGGCGAAAATTTTGTGCCGAAAACTCCGATCTTTTTAACCCATTTTCAGATCACCCTATAGGGCATATTGCATTCTGGGTAGGATTTTGTAGTTTTTTCTAAATAAAATCTTGCGCATTTATCAGAATGCTCTAATATTCTCCGACATTGCTCACAGGGTCTAGGCGAAAATTTTGTGCCGAAAACCCCGATCTTTTTAACCCATTTTCAGATCACCCTATAGGGCATATTGCATTCTGGGTAGGATTTTGTAGTTTTTTCTAAATAAAATCTGGTGCATTTATCAGAATGCTCTAATATTCTCCGACATTGCTGACAGGGTCTAGGCGAAAATTTTGTGCCGAAAACCCCGATCTTTTTAACCCATTTTCAGATCACCCTATAGGGCATATTGCATTCTGGGTAGGATTTTGTAGTTTTTTCTAAATAAAATCTTGCGCATTTATCAGAATGCTCTAATATTCTCCGACAATGCTCACAGGGTCTAGGCGAAAATTTTGTGCTGAAAACTCCGATCTTTTTAACCCATTTTCAGATCACCCTATAGGGCATATTGCATTCTGGGTAGGATTTTGTAGTTTTTTCTAAATAAAATCTTGCGCATTTATCAGAATGCTCTAATATTCTCCGACAATGCTCACAGGGTCTAGGCGAAAATTTTGTGCCGAAAACTCCGATCTTTTTAACCCATTTTCAGATCACCCTATAGGGCATATTGCATTCTAGGTAGGATTTTGTAGTTTTTTCTAAATAAAATCTTGCGCATTTATCAGAATGCTCTAATATTCTCAGACATTGCTCACACGGTCTAGGCGAAAATTTTGTGCCGAAAACCCCGATCTTTTTAACCCATTTTCAGATCACCCTATAGGGCATATTGCATTCTGGGTAGGATTTTGTAGTTTTTTCTAAATAAAATCTGGTGCATTTATCAGAATGCTCTAATATTCTCCGACATTGCTGACAGGGTCTAGGCGAAAATTTTGTGCCGAAAACCCCGATCTTTTTAACCCATTTTCAGATCACCCTATAGGGCATATTGCATTCTGGGTAGGATTTTGTAGTTTTTTCTAAATAAAATCTTGCGCATTTATCAGAATGCTCTAATATTCTCCGACAATGCTCACAGGGTCTAGGCGAAAATTTTGTGCTGAAAACTCCGATCTTTTTAACCCATTTTCAGATCACCCTATAGGGCATATTGCATTCTGGGTAGGATTTTGTAGTTTTTTCTAAATAAAATCTTGCGCATTTATCAGAATGCTCTAATATTCTCAGACATTGCTGACAGGGTCTAGGCGAAAATTTTGTGCCGAAAACTCCGATCTTTTTAACCCATTTTCACATCACCCTATAGGGCATATTGCATTCTGGGTAGGATTTTGTAGTTTTTTCTAAATAAAATCTTGCGCATTTATCAGAATGCTCTAATATTCTCAGACATTGCTGACAGGGTCTAGGCGAAAATTTTGTGTCGAAAACCCCGATCTTTTTATCCCATTTTCAGATCACCCTATAGGGCATATTGCATTCTTGGTAGGATTTTGTAGTTTTTTCTAAATAAAATCTTGCGCATTTATCAGAATGCTCTAATATTCTCAGACATTGCTCACAGGGTCTAGGCGAAAATTTTGTGCCGAAAACCCCGATCTTTTTAACCCATTTTCAGATCACCCTATAGGGCATATTGCATTCTGGGTAGGATTTTGTAGTTTTTTCTAAATAAAATCTTGCGCATTTATCAGAATGCTCTAATATTCTCCGACATTGCTCACAGGGTCTAGGCGAAAATTTTGTGCTGAAAACTCCGATCTTTTTAACCCATTTTCAGATCACCCTATAGGGCATATTGCATTCTGGGTAGGATTTTGTAGTTTTTTCTAAATAAAATCTTGCGCATTTATCAGAATGCTCTAATATTCTCCGACAATGCTCACAGGGTCTAGGCGAAAATTTTGTGCTGAAAACTCCGATCTTTTTAACACATTTTCAGATCACCCTATAGGGCATATTGCATTCTGGGTAGGATTTTGTAGTTTTTTCTAAATAAAATCTTGCGCATTTATCAGAATGCTCTAATATTCTCCGACAATGCTCACAGGGTCTAGGCGAAAATTTTGTGCCGAAAACTCCGATCTTTTTAACCCATTTTCAGATCACCCTATAGGGCATATTGCATTCTAGGTAGGATTTTGTAGTTTTTTCTAAATAAAATCTTGCGCATTTATCAGAATGCTCTAATATTCTCAGACATTGCTCACAGGGTCTAGGCGAAAATTTTGTGCCGAAAACCCCGATCTTTTTAACCCATTTTCAGATCACCCTATAGGGCATATTGCATTCTGGGTAGGATTTTGTAGTTTTTTCTAAATAAAATCTGGTGCATTTATCAGAATGCTCTAATATTCTCCGACATTGCTGACAGGGTCTAGGCGAAAATTTTGTGCCGAAAACCCCGATCTTTTTAACCCATTTTCAGATCACCCTATAGGGCATATTGCATTCTGGGTAGGATTTTGTAGTTTTTTCTAAATAAAATCTTGCGCATTTATCAGAATGCTCTAATATTCTCCGACAATGCTCACAGGGTCTAGGCGAAAATTTTGTGCTGAAAACTCCGATCTTTTTAACACATTTTCAGATCACCCTATAGGGCATATTGCATTCTGGGTAGGATTTTGTAGTTTTTTCTAAATAAAATCTTGCGCATTTATCAGAATGCTCTAATATTCTCAGACATTGCTGACAGGGTCTAGGCGAAAATTTTGTGCCGAAAACTCCGATCTTTTTAACCCATTTTCACATCACCCTATAGGGCATATTGCATTCTGGGTAGGATTTTGTAGTTTTTTCTAAATAAAATCTTGCGCATTTATCAGAATGCTCTAATATTCTCAGACATTGCTGACAGGGTCTAGGCGAAAATTTTGTGTCGAAAACCCCGATCTTTTTATCCCATTTTCAGATCACCCTATAGGGCATATTGCATTCTTGGTAGGATTTTGTAGTTTTTTCTAAATAAAATCTTGCGCATTTATCAGAATGCTCTAATATTCTCAGACATTGCTCACAGGGTCTAGGCGAAAATTTTGTGCCGAAAACCCCGATCTTTTTAACCCATTTTCAGATCACCCTATAGGGCATATTGCATTCTGGGTAGGATTTTGTAGTTTTTTCTAAATAAAATCTTGCGCATTTATCAGAATGCTCTAATATTCTCCGACATTGCTCACAGGGTCTAGGCGAAAATTTTGTGCTGAAAACTCCGATCTTTTTAACCCATTTTCAGATCACCCTATAGGGCATATTGCATTCTGGGTAGGATTTTGTAGTTTTTTCTAAATAAAATCTTGCGCATTTATCAGAATGCTCTAATATTCTCCGACAATGCTCACAGGGTCTAGGCGAAAATTTTGTGCTGAAAACTCCGATCTTTTTAACACATTTTCAGATCACCCTATAGGGCATATTGCATTCTGGGTAGGATTTTGTAGTTTTTTCTAAATAAAATCTTGCGCATTTATCAGAATGCTCTAATATTCTCAGACATTGCTCACAGGGTCTAGGCGAAAATTTTGTGCCGAAAACCCCGATCTTTTTAACCCATTTTCAGATCACCCTATAGGGCATATTGCATTCTGGGTAGGATTTTGTAGTTTTTTCTAAATAAAATCTGGTGCATTTATCAGAATGCTCTAATATTCTCCGACATTGCTGACAGGGTCTAGGCGAAAATTTTGTGCCGAAAACCCCGATCTTTTTAACCCATTTTCAGATCACCCTATAGGGCATATTGCATTCTGGGTAGGATTTTGTAGTTTTTTCTAAATAAAATCTTGCGCATTTATCAGAATGCTCTAATATTCTCCGACAATGCTCACAGGGTCTAGGCGAAAATTTTGTGCTGAAAACTCCGATCTTTTTAACACATTTTCAGATCACCCTATAGGGCATATTGCATTCTGGGTAGGATTTTGTAGTTTTTTCTAAATAAAATCTTGCGCATTTATCAGAATGCTCTAATATTCTCAGACATTGCTGACAGGGTCTAGGCGAAAATTTTGTGCCGAAAACCCCGATCTTTTTAACCCATTTTCAGATCACCCTATAGGGCATATTGCATTCTGGGTAGGATTTTGTAGTTTTTTCTAAATAAAATCTTGCGCATTTATCAGAATGCTCTAATATTCTCCGACAATGCTCACAGGGTCTAGGCGAAAATTTTGTGCTGAAAACTCCGATCTTTTTAACACATTTTCAGATCACCCTATAGGACATATTGCATTCTGGGTAGGATTTTGTAGTTTTTTCTAAATAAAATCTTGCGCATTTATCAGAATGCTCTAATATTCTCAGACATTGCTGACAGGGTCTAGGCGAAAATTTTGTGCCGAAAACTCCGATCTTTTTAACCCATTTTCACATCACCCTATAGGGCATATTGCATTCTGGGTAGGATTTTGTAGTTTTTTCTAAATAAAATCTTGCGCATTTATCAGAATGCTCTAATATTCTCAGACATTGCTGACAGGGTCTAGGCGAAAATTTTGTGTCGAAAACCCCGATCTTTTTATCCCATTTTCAGATCACCCTATAGGGCATATTGCATTCTTGGTAGGATTTTGTAGTTTTTTCTAAATAAAATCTTGCGCATTTATCAGAATGCTCTAATATTCTCAGACATTGCTCACAGGGTCTAGGCGAAAATTTTGTGCCGAAAACCCCGATCTTTTTAACCCATTTTCAGATCACCCTATAGGGCATATTGCATTCTGGGTAGGATTTTGTAGTTTTTTCTAAATAAAATCTTGCGCATTTATCAGAATGCTCTAATATTCTCCGACATTGCTCACAGGGTCTAGGCGAAAATTTTGTGCTGAAAACTCCGATCTTTTTAACCCATTTTCAGATCACCCTATAGGGCATATTGCATTCTGGGTAGGATTTTGTAGTTTTTTCTAAATAAAATCTTGCGCATTTATCAGAATGCTCTAATATTCTCAGACATTGCTCACAGGGTCTAGGCGAAAATTTTGTGCCGAAAACCCCGATCTTTTTAACCCATTTTCAGATCACCCTATAGGGCATATTGCATTCTGGGTAGGATTTTGTAGTTTTTTCTAAATAAAATCTTGCGCATTTATCAGAATGCTCTAATATTCTCCGACAATGCTCACAGGGTCTAGGCGAAAATTTTGTGCTGAAAACTCCGATCTTTTTAACACATTTTCAGATCACCCTATAGGGCATATTGCATTCTGGGTAGGATTTTGTAGTTTTTTCTAAATAAAATCTTGCGCATTTATCAGAATGCTCTAATATTCTCAGACATTGCTGACAGGGTCTAGGCGAAAATTTTGTGCCGAAAACTCCGATCTTTTTAACCCATTTTCACATCACCCTATAGGGCATATTGCATTCTGGGTAGGATTTTGTAGTTTTTTCTAAATAAAATCTTGCGCATTTATCAGAATGCTCTAATATTCTCAGACATTGCTGACAGGGTCTAGGCGAAAATTTTGTGTCGAAAACCCCGATCTTTTTATCCCATTTTCAGATCACCCTATAGGGCATATTGCATTCTTGGTAGGATTTTGTAGTTTTTTCTAAATAAAATCTTGCGCATTTATCAGAATGCTCTAATATTCTCAGACATTGCTCACAGGGTCTAGGCGAAAATTTTGTGCCGAAAACCCCGATCTTTTTAACCCATTTTCAGATCACCCTATAGGGCATATTGCATTCTGGGTAGGATTTTGTAGTTTTTTCTAAATAAAATCTTGCGCATTTATCAGAATGCTCTAATATTCTCCGACATTGCTCACAGGGTCTAGGCGAAAATTTTGTGCTGAAAACTCCGATCTTTTTAACCCATTTTCAGATCACCCTATAGGGCATATTGCATTCTGGGTAGGATTTTGTAGTTTTTTCTAAATAAAATCTTGCGCATTTATCAGAATGCTCTAATATTCTCAGACATTGCTCACAGGGTCTAGGCGAAAATTTTGTGCCGAAAACCCCGATCTTTTTAACCCATTTTCAGATCACCCTATAGGGCATATTGCATTCTGGGTAGGATTTTGTAGTTTTTTCTAAATAAAATCTTGCGCATTTATCAGAATGCTCTAATATTCTCAGACATTGCTGACAGGGTCTAGGCGAAAATTTTGTGTCGAAAACCCCGATCTTTTTAACCCATTTTCAGATCACCCTATAGGGCATATTGCATTCTGGGTAGGATTTTGTAGTTTTTTCTAAATAAAATGTTGCGCATTTATCAGAATGCTCTAATATTCTCCGACATTGCTCACAGGGTCTAGGCGAAAATTTTGTGCCGAAAACCCCGATCTTTTTAACCCATTTTCAGATCACCCTATAGGGCATATTGCATTCTGGGTAGGATTTTGTAGTTTTTTCTAAATAAAATCTTGCGCATTTATCAGAATGCTCTAATATTCTCCGACATTGCTCACAGTGTCTAGGCGAAATTTTTGTGCCGAAAACTCCGATCTTTTTAACCCATTTTCAGATCACCCTATAGGGCATATTGCATTCTGGGTAGGATTTTGTAGTTTTTTCTAAATAAAATCTTGCGCATTTATCAGAATGCTCTAATATTCTCCGACATTGCTCACAGGGTCTAGGCGAAAATTTTGTGTCGAAAACCCCGATCTTTTTAACCCATTTTCAGATCACCCTATAGGGCATATTGCATTCTGGGTAGGATTTTGTAGTTTTTTCTAAATAAAATGTTGCGCATTTATCAGAATGCTCTAATATTCTCAGACATTGCTGACAGGGTCTAGGCGAAAATTTTGTGTCGAAAGCCCCGATCTTTTTAACCCATTTTCAGATCACCCTATAGGGCATATTGCATTCTGGGTAGGATTTTGTAGTTTTTTCTAAATAAAATGTTGCGCATTTATCAGAATGCTCTAATATTCTCCGACATTGCTCACAGGGTCTAGGCGAAAATTTTGTGCCGAAAACCCCGATCTTTTTAACCCATTTTCAGATCACCCTATAGGGCATATTGCATTCTGGGTAGGATTTTTTAGTTTTTTCTAAATAAAATCTTGCGCATTTATCAGAATGCTCTAATATTCTCCGACATTGCTCACAGTGTCTAGGCGAAAATTTTGTGCCGAAAACCCCGATCTTTTTAACCCATTTTCAGATCACCCTATAGGGCATATTGCATTCTGGGTAGGATTTTGTAGTTTTTTCTAAATAAAATCTTGCGCATTTATCAGAATGCTCTAATATTCTCCGACATTGCTCACAGGGTCTAGGCGAAAATTTTGTGCTGAAAACTCCGATCTTTTTAACCCATTTTCAGATCACCCTATAGGGCATATTGCATTCTGGGTAGGATTTTGTAGTTTTTTCTAAATAAAATCTTGCGCATTTATCAGAATGCTCTAATATTCTCCGATAATGCTCACAGGGTCTAGGCGAAAATTTTGTGCTGAAAACTCCGATCTTTTTAACACATTTTCAGATCACCCTATAGGGCATATTGCATTCTGGGTAGGATTTTGTAGTTTTTTCTAAATAAAATCTTGCGCATTTATCAGAATGCTCTAATATTCTCCGACATTGCTCACAGGGTCTAGGCGAAAATTTTGTGCTGAAAACTCCGATCTTTTTAACCCATTTTCAGATCACCCTATAGGGCATATTGCATTCTGGGTAGGATTTTGTAGTTTTTTCTAAATAAAATCTTGCGCATTTATCAGAATGCTCTAATATTCTCCGACAATGCTCACAGGGTCTAGGCGAAAATTTTGTGCTGAAAACTCCGATCTTTTTAACCCATTTTCAGATCACCCTATAGGGCATATTGCATTCTGGGTAGGATTTTGTAGTTTTTTCTAAATAAAATCTTGCGCATTTATCAGAATGCTCTAATATTCTCAGACATTGCTGACAGGGTCTAGGCGAAAATTTTGTGCCGAAAACCCCGATCTTTTTAACCCATTTTCAGATCACCCTATAGGGCATATTGCATTCTGGGTAGGATTTTGTAGTTTTTTCTAAATAAAATCTTGCGCATTTATCAGAATGCTCTAATATTCTCAGACATTGCTGACAGGGTCTAGGCGAAAATTTTGTGCCGAAAATCCCGATCTTTTTAACCCATTTTCAGATCACCCTATAGGGCATATTGCATTCTGGGTAGGATTTTGTAGTTTTTTCTAAATAAAATCTTGCGCATTTATCAGAATGCTCTAATATTCTCCGACAATGCTCACAGGGTCTAGGCGAAAATTTTGTGCTGAAAACTCCGATCTTTTTAACACATTTTCAGATCACCCTATAGGGCATATTGCATTCTGGGTAGGATTTTGTAGTTTTTTCTAAATAAAATCTTGCGCATTTATCAGAATGCTCTAATATTCTCAGACATTGCTCACAGGGTCTAGGCGAAAATTTTGTGCCGAAAACCCCGATCTTTTTAACCCATTTTCAGATCACCCTATAGGGCATATTGCATTCTGGGTAGGATTTTGTAGTTTTTTCTAAATAAAATCTTGCGCATTTATCAGAATGCTCTAATATTCTCCGACATTGCACACAGGGTCTAGGCGAAAATTTTGTGCTGAAAACTCCGATCTTTTTAACCCATTTTCAGATCACCCTATAGGGCATATTGCATTCTGGGTAGGATTTTGTAGTTTTTTCTAAATAAAATGTTGCGCATTTATCAGAATGCTCTAATATTCTCAGACATTGCTCACAGGGTCTAGGCGAAAATTTTGTGCCGAAAACCCCGATCTTTTTAACCCATTTTCAGATCACCCTATAGGGCATATTGCATTCTGGGTAGGATTTTTTAGTTTTTTCTAAATAAAATCTTGCGCATTTATCAGAATGCTCTAATATTCTCCGACATTGCTCACAGGGTCTAGGCGAAAATTTTTTGCTGAAAACTCCGATCTTTTTAACCCATTTTCAGATCACCCTATAGGGCATATTGCATTCTGGGTAGGATTTTGTAGTTTTTTCTAAATAAAATCTTGCGCATTTATCAGAATGCTCTAATATTCTCCGACAATGCTCACAGGGTCTAGGCGAAAATTTTGTGCTGAAAACTCCGATCTTTTTAACACATTTTCAGATCACCCTATAGGGCATATTGCATTCTGGGTAGGATTTTGTAGTTTTTTCTAAATAAAATCTTGCGCATTTATCAGAATGCTCTAATATTCTCAGATATTGCTGACAGGGTCTAGGCGAAAATTTTGTGCCGAAAACCCCGATCTTTTTAACCCATTTTCAGATCACCCTATAGGGCATATTGCATTCTGGGTAGGATTTTGTAGTTTTTTCTAAATAAAATCTTGCGCATTGATCAGAATGCTCTAATATTCTCCGACATTGCTCACAGGGTCTAGGCGAAAATTTTGTGCTGAAAACTCCGATCTTTTTAACACATTTTCAGATCACCCTATGGGGCATATTGCATTCTGGGTAGGATTTTGTAGTTTTTTCTAAATAAAATCTTGCGCATTTATCAGAATGCCCTAATATTCTCAGACATTGCTCACAGGGTCTAGGCGAAAATTTTGTGCTGAAAACTCCGATCTTTTTAACCCATTTTCACATCACCCTATAGGGCATATTGCATTCTGGGTAGGATTTTGTAGTTTTTTCTAAATAAAATCTTGCGCATTTATCAGAATGCTCTAATATTCTCAGACATTGCTGACAGGGTCTAGGCAAAATTTTGTGTCGAAAACCCCGATCTTTTTAACCCATTTTCAGATCACCCTATAGGGCATATTGCATTCTGGGTAGGATTTTGTAGTTTTTTCTAAATAAAATGTTGCGCATTTATCAGAATGCTCTAATATTCTCCGACATTGCTCACAGGGTCTAGGCGAAAATTTTGTGCCGAAAACCCCGATCTTTTTAACCCATTTTCAGATCACCCTATAGGGCATATTGCATTCTGGGTAGGATTTTGTAGTTTTTTCTAAATAAAATCTTGCGCATTTATCAGAATGCTCTAATATTCTCCGACATTGCTCACAGTGTCTAGGCGAAAATTTTGTGCCGAAAACCCCGATCTTTTTAACCCATTTTCAGATCACCCTATAGGGCATATTGCATTCTGGGTAGGATTTTGTAGTTTTTTCTAAATAAAATCTTGCGCATTTATCAGAATGCTCTAATATTCTCAGACATTGCTCACAGGTTCTATGCAAAAATTTTGTGCCGAAAACCCCGATCTTTTTAAACCATTTTCAGATCACCCTATAGGGCATATTGCATTCTGGGTAGGATTTTGTAGTTTTTTCTAAATAAAATCTTGCGCATTTATCAGAATGCTCTAATATTCTCAGACATTGCTGACAGGGTCTAGGCGAAAATTTTGTGCTGAAAACTCCGATCTTTTTAACACATTTTCAGATCACCCTATAGGGCATATTGCATTCTGGGTAGGATTTTGTAGTTTTTTCTAAATAAAATCTAGCGCATTTATCAGAATGCTCTAATATTCTCAGACATTGCTGACAGGGTCTAGGCGAAAATTTTGTGCCGAAAATCCCGATCTTTTTAACCCATTTTCAGATCACCCTATAGGGCATATTGCATTCTGGGTAGGATTTTGTAGTTTTTTCTAAATAAAATCTTGCGCATTTATCAGAATGCTCTAATATTCTCCGACAATGCTCACAGGGTCTAGGCGAAAATTTTGTGCTGAAAACTCCGATCTTTTTAACCCATTTTCAGATCACCCTATAGGGCATATTGCATTCTGGGTAGGATTTTGTAGTTTTTTCTAAATAAAATCTTGCGCATTTATCAGAATGCTCTAATATTCTCAGACATTGCTCACAGGGTCTAGGCGAAAATTTTGTGCCGAAAACCCCGATCTTTTTAACCCATTTTCAGATCACCCTATAGGGCATATTGCATTCTGGGTAGGATTTTGTAGTTTTTTCTAAATAAAATCTTGCGCATTTATCAGAATGCTCTAATATTCTCCGACATTGCTCACAGGGTCTAGGCGAAAATTTTTTGCTGAAAACTCCGATCTTTTTAACCCATTTTCAGATCACCCTATAGGGCATATTGCATTCTTGGTAGGATTTTGTAGTTTTTTCTAAATAAAATCTTGCGCATTTATCAGAATGCTCTAATATTCTCCGACAATGCTCACAGGGTCTAGGCGAAAATTTTGTGCTGAAAACTCCGATCTTTTTAACACATTTTCAGATCACCCTATAGGGCATATTGCATTCTGGGTAGGATTTTGTAGTTTTTTCTAAATAAAATCTTGCGCATTTATCAGAATGCTCTAATATTCTCAGATATTGCTGACAGGGTCTAGGAGAAAATTTTGTGCCGAAAACCCCGATCTTTTTAACCCATTTTCAGATCACCCTATAGGGCATATTGCATTCTGGGTAGGATTTTGTAGTTTTTTCTAAATAAAATCTTGCGCATTGATCAGAATGCTCTAATATTCTCAGACATTGCTCACAGGGTCTAGGCGAAAATTTTGTGCCGAAAACCCCGATCTTTTTAACCCATTTTCAGATCACCCTATAGGGCATATTGCATTCTGGGTAGGATTTTGTAGTTTTTTCTAAATAAAATCTTGCGCATTTATCAGAATGCTCTAATATTCTCCGACATTGCACACAGGGTCTAGGCGAAAATTTTGTGCTGAAAACTCCCATCTTTTTAACCCATTTTCAGATCACCCTATAGGGCATATTGCATTCTTGGTAGGATTTTGTAGTTTTTTCTAAATAAAATGTTGCGCATTTATCAGAATGCTCTAATATTCTCAGACATTGCTCACAGGGTCTAGGCGAAAATTTTGTGCCGAAAACCCCGATCTTTTTATCCCATTTTCAGATCACCCTATAGGGCATATTGCATTCTGGGTAGGATTTTGTACTTTTTTCTAAATAAAATCTTGCCCATTTATCAGAATGCTCTAATATTCTCAGACATTGCTCACAGGGTCTAGGCGAAAATTTTGTGTCGAAAACCCCGATCTTTTTAACCCATTTTCAGATCACCCTATAGGGCATATTGCATTCTGGGTAGGATTTTGTAGTTTTTTCTAAATAAAATCTTGCGCATTTATCAGAATGCTCTAATATTCTCCGACAATGCTCACAGGGTCTAGGCGAAAATTTTGTGCTGAAAACTCCGATCTTTTTAACACATTTTCAGATCACCCTATAGGGCATATTGCATTCTGGGTAGGATTTTGTAGTTTTTTCTAAATAAAATCTTGCGCATTTATCAGAATGCTCTAATATTCTCAGACATTGCTGACAGGGTCTAGGCGAAAATTTTGTACCGAAAACCCCGATCTTTTTAACCCATTTTCAGATCACCCTATAGGGCATATTGCATTCTGGGTAGGATTTTGTAGTTTTTTCTAAATAAAATCTTGCGCATTTATCAGAATGCTCTAATATTCTCAGACATTGCTCACAGGGTCTAGGCAAAAATTTTGTGCTGAAAACTCCGATCTTTTTAACACATTTTCAGATCACCCTATAGGGCATATTGCATTCTGGGTAGGATTTTGTACTTTTTTCTAAATAAAATCTTGCGCATTTATCAGAATGCTCTAATATTCTCAGACATTGCTCACAGGGTCTAGGCAAAAATTTTGTGCCGAAAACCCCGATCTTTTTAACCCATTTTCAGATCACCCTATAGGGCATATTGCATTCTGGGTAGGATTTTGTAGTTTTTTCTAAATAAAATCTTGCGCATTTATCAGAATGCTCTAATATTCTCAGACATTGCTGACAGGGTCTAGGCGAAAATTTTGTGCTGAAAACTCCGATCTTTTTAACACATTTTCAGATCTCCCTATAGGGCATATTGCATTCTGGGAAGGATTTTGTAGTTTTTTCTAAATAAAATCTTGCGCATTTATCAGAATGCTCTAATATTCTCAGACATTGCTGACAGGGTCTAAGCGAAAATTTTGTGCCGAAAACCCCGATCTTTTTAACACATTTTCAGATCACCCTATAGGGCATATTGCATTCTGGGTAGGATTTTGTACTTTTTTCTAAATAAAATCTTGCGCATTTATCAGAATGCTCTAATATTCTCCGACATTGCTCACAGGGTCTAGGCGAAAATTTTGTGCTGAAAACTCCGATCTTTTTAACACATTTTCAGATCACCCTATAGGGCATATTGCATTCTGGGTAGGATTTTGTACTTTTTTCTAAATAAAATCTTGCGCATTTATCAGAATGCTCTAATATTCTCAGACATTGCTCACAGGGTCTAGGCAAAAATTTTGTGCCGAAAACCCCGATCTTTTTAACCCATTTTCAGATCACCCTATAGGGCATATTGCATTCTGGGTAGGATTTTGTAGTTTTTTCTAAATAAAATCTTGCGCATTTATCAGAATGCTCTAATATTCTCAGACATTGCTGACAGGGTCTAGGCGAAAATTTTGTGCTGAAAACTCCGATCTTTTTAACACATTTTCAGATCACCCTATAGGGCATATTGCATTCTGGGAAGGATTTTGTAGTTTTTTCTAAATAAAATCTTGCGCATTTATCAGAATGCTCTAATATTCTCAGACATTGCTGACAGGGTCTAAGCGAAAATTTTGTGCCGAAAACCCCGATCTTTTTAACCCATTTTCAGATCACCCTATAGGGCATATTGCATTCTGGGTAGGATTTTGTAGTTTTTTCTAAATAAAATCTAGTGCATTTATCAGAATGCTCTAATATTCTCCGACATTGCTCACAGGGTCTAGGCGAAAATTTTGTGCCGAAAACCCCGATCTTTTTAACCCATTTTCATATCACCCTATAGGGCATATTGCATTCTGGGTAGGAGTTTGTAGTTTTTTCTAAATAAAATCTGGTGCATTTATCAGAATGCTCTAATATTCTCCGACATTGCTCACAGGGTCTAGGCGAAAATTTTGTGCCGAAAACCCCGATCTTTTTATCCCATTTTTAGATCACCCTATAGGGCATATTGCATTCTGGGTAGGATTTTGTAGTTTTTTCTAAATAAAATCTTGCCCATTTATCAGAATGCTCTAATATTCTCAGACATTGCTGACAGGGTCTAGGCGAAAATTTTGTCTCGAAAATCCCGATCTTTTTAACCCTTTTTCAGATCACCCTATAGGGCATATTGCATTCTGGGTAGGATTTTGTAGTTTTTTCTAAATAAAATCTTGCGCATTTATCAGAATGCTCTAATATTCTCCGACATTGCTCACAGGGTCTAGGCGAAAATTTTGTGCTGAAAACTCCGATCTTTTTAACACATTTTCAGATCATCCTATAGGGCATATTGCATTCTGGGTAGGATTTTGTAGTTTTTTCTAAATAAAATCTTGCCCATTTATCAGAATGCTCTAATATTCTCAGACATTGCTCACAGGGTCTAGGCGAAAATTTTGTGTCGAAAATCCCGATCTTTTTAACCCATTTTCAGATCACCCTATAGGGCATATTGCATTCTGGGTAGGATTTTGTAGTTTTTTCTAAATAAAATCTTGCGCATTTATCAGAATGCTCTAATATTCTCCGACATTGCTCACAGGGTCTAGGCGAAAATTTTGTGCTGAAAACTCCGATCTTTTTAACACATTTTCAGATCACCCTATAGGGCATATTGCATTCTGGGTAGGATTTTGTACTTTTTTCTAAATAAAATCTTGCGCATTTATCAGAATGCTCTAATATTCTCCGACATTGCTCACAGGGTCTAGGCGAAAATTTTGTGCTGAAAACTCCGATCTTTTTAACACATTTTCAGATCACCCTATAGGGCATATTGCATTCTGGGTAGGATTTTGTACTTTTTTCTAAATAAAATCTTGCGCATTTATCAGAATGCTCTAATATTCTCAGACATTGCTCACAGGGTCTAGGCGAAAATTTTGTGCTGAAAACTCCGATCTTTTTAACACATTTTCAGATCACCCTATAGGGCATATTGCATTCTGGGAAGGATTTTGTAGTTTTTTCTAAATAAAATCTTGCGCATTTATCAGAATGCTCTAATATTCTCAGACATTGCTGACAGGGTCTAAGCGAAAATTTTGTGCCGAAAACCCCGATCTTTTTAACCCATTTTCAGATCACCCTATAGGGCATATTGCATTCCGGGTAGGATTTTGTAGTTTTTTCTAAATAAAATCTTGCGCATTTATCAGAATGCTCTAATATTCTCAGACATTGCTGACAGGGTCTAGGCGAAAATTTTGTGTCGAAAATCCCGATCTTTTTAACCCATTTTCAGATCACCCTATAGGGCATATTGCATTCTGGGTAGGATTTTGTAGTTTTTTCTAAATAAAATCTTGCGCATTTATCAGAATGCTCTAATATTCTCCGACATTGCTCACAGGGTCTAGGCGAAAATTTTGTGCTGAAAACTCCGATCTTTTTAACCCATTTTCAGATCACCCTATAGGGCATATTGCATTCTGGGTAGGATTTTGTAGTTTTTTCTAAATAAAATCTTGCGCATTTATCAGAATGCTCTAATATTCTCAGACATTGCTCACAGGGTCTAGGCGAAAATTTTGTGCCGAAAACCCCGTTCTTTTTAACCCATTTTCAGATCACCCTATAGGGCATATTGCATTCTGGGAAGGATTTTGTAGTTTTTTCTAAATAAAATCTTGCGCATTTATCAGAATGCTCTAATATTCTCCGACATTGCTCACAGGGTCTAGGCGAAAATTTTGTGCTGAAAACTCTGATCTTTTTAACACATTTTCAGATCACCCTATAGGGCATATTGCATTCTGGGTAGGATTTTGTAGTTTTTTCTAAATAAAATCTTGCGCATTTATCAGAATGCTCTAATATTCTCAGACATTGCTGACAGGGTCTAGGCGAAAATTTTGTGCCGAAAACCCCGATCTTTTTAACCCATTTTCAGATCACCCTATAGGGCATATTGCATTCTGGGTAGGATTTTGTAGTTTTTTCTAAATAAAATCTTGCGCATTTATCAGAATGCTCTAATATTCTCAGACATTGCTCACAGGGTCTATCCGAAAATTTTGTGCCGAAAACCCCGATCTTTTTAACACATTTTCAGATCACCCTATAGGGCATATTGCATTCTGGGTAGGATTTTGTAGTTTTTTCTAAATAAAATCTTGCGCATTTATCAGAATGCTCTAATATTCTCCGACATTGCTCACAGGGTCTAGGCGAAAATTTTGTGCTGAAAACTCCTATCTTTTTAACACATTTTCAGATCACCCTATAGGGCATATTGCATTCTGGGTAGGATTTTGTAGTTTTTTCTAAATAAAATCTTGCGCATTTATCAGAATGCTCTAATATTCTCAGACATTGCTGACAGGGTCTAGGCGAAAATTTTGTGCCGAAAACCCCGATCTTTTTAACCCATTTTCAGATCACCCTATAGGGCATATTGCATTCTGGGTAGGATTTTGTAGTTTTTTCTAAATAAAATCTTGCGCATTTATCAGAATGCTCTAATATTCTCAGACTTTGCTGACAGGGTCTAGGCGAAAATTTTGTGCCGAAAACCCCGATCTTTTTAACCCATTTTCAGATCACCCTATAGGGCATATTGCATTCTGGGTAGGATTTTGTAGTTTTTTCTAAATAAAATCTTGCGCATTTATCAGAATGCTCTAATATTCTCCGACATTGCTCACAGGGTCTAGGCGAAAATTTTGTGCCGAAAACCCCGATCTTTTTAACCCATTTTCAGATCACCCTATAGGGCATATTGCATTCTGGGTAGGATTTTGTAGTTTTTTCTAAATAAAATCTTGCGCATTTATCAGAATGCTCTAATATTCTCAGACATTGCTCACAGGGTCTATCCGAAAATTTTGTGCCGAAAACCCCGATCTTTTTAACACATTTTCAGATCACCCTATAGGGCATATTGCATTCTGGGTAGGATTTTGTAGTTTTTTCTAAATAAAATCTTGCGCATTTATCAGAATGCTCTAATATTCTCTGACATTGCTCACAGGGTCTAGGCGAAAATTTTGTGCTGAAAACTCCTATCTTTTTAACACATGTTCAGATCACCCTATAGGGCATATTGCATTCTGGGTAGGATTTTGTAGATTTTTCTAAATAAAATCTTGCGCATTTATCAGAATGCTCTAATATTCTCAGACATTGCTGACAGGGTCTAGGCGAAAATTTTGTGCCGAAAACCCCGATCTTTTTAACCCATTTTGAGATCACCCTATAGGGCATATTGCATTCTGGGTAGGATTTTGTGGTTTTTTCTAAATAAAATCTTGCCCATTTATCAGAATGCTCTAATATTCTCAGACTTTGCTGACAGGGTCTAGGCGAAAATTTTGTGCCGAAAACCCCGATCTTTTTAACCCATTTTCAGATCACCCTATAGGGCATATTGCATTCTGGGTAGGATTTTGTAGTTTTTTCTAAATAAAATCTTGCGCATTTATCAGAATGCTCTAATATTCTCCGACATTGCTCACAGGGTCTAGGCGAAAATTTTGTGCCGAAAACCCCGATCTTTTTAACCCATTTTCAGATCACCCTATAGGGCATATTGCATTCTGGGTAGGATTTTGTAGTTTTTTCTAAATAAAATCTTGCGCATTTATCAGAATGCTCTAATATTCTCCGACATTGCTCACAGGGTCTAGGCGAAAATTTTGTGCTGAAAACTCCTATCTTTTTAACACATTTTCAGATCACCCTATAGGGCATATTGCATTCTGGGTAGGATTTTGTAGATTTTTCTAAATAAAATCTTGCGCATTTATCAGAATGCTCTAATATTCTCAGACTTTGCTGACAGGGTCTAGGCGAAAATTTTGTGCCGAAAACCCCGATCTTTTTAACCCATTTTCAGATCACCCTATAGGGCATATTGCATTCTGGGTAGGATTTTGTAGTTTTTTCTAAATAAAATCTTGCGTATTTATCAGAATGCTCTAATATTCTCCGACATTGCTCAAAGGGTCTATCCGAAAATTTTGTGCTGAAAACTCCGATCTTTTTAACCCATTTTCAGATCACCCTATAGGGCATATTGCATTCTGGGTAGGATTTTGTAGTTTTTTCTAAATAAAATCTTGCGCATTTATCAGAATGCTCTAATATTCTCAGACATTGCTCACAGGGTCTAGGCGAAAATTTTGTGCCGAAAACCCCGATCTTTTTAACCCATTTTCAGATCACCCTATAGGGCATATTGCATTCTGGGTAGGATTTTGTAGTTTTTTCTAAATAAAATCTTGCGCATTTATCAGAATGCTCTAATATTCTCCGACATTGCTCACAGGGTCTAGGCGAAAATTTTGTGCCGAAAACCCCGATCTTTTTAACCCATTTTGAGATCACCCTATAGGGCATATTGCATTCTGGGTAGGATTTTGTAGTTTTTTCTAAATAAAATCTTGCCCATTTATCAGAATGCTCTAATATTCTCAGACTTTGCTGACAGGGTCTAGGCGAAAATTTTGTGCCGAAAACCCCGATCTTTTTAACCCATTTTCAGATCACCCTATAGGGCATATTGCATTCTGGGTAGGATTTTGTAGTTTTTTCTAAATAAAATCTTGCGCATTTATCAGAATGCTCTAATATTCTCCGACATTGCTCACAGGGTCTAGGCGAAAATTTTCTGCCGAAAATCCCGATCTTTTTAACCCATTTTCAGATCACCCTATAGGGCATATTGCATTCTGGGTAGGATTTTGTAGTTTTTTCTAAATAAAATCTTGCGCATTTATCAGAATGCTCTAATATTCTCCGACATTGCTCACAGGGTCTAGGCGAAAATTTTGTGCTGAAAACTCCTATCTTTTTAACACATTTTCAGATCACCCTATAGGGCATATTGCATTCTGGGTAGGATTTTGTAGATTTTTCTAAATAAAATCTTGCGCATTTATCAGAATGCTCTAATATTCTCAGACTTTGCTGACAGGGTCTAGGCGAAAATTTTGTGCCGAAAACCCCGATCTTTTTAACCCATTTTCAGATCACCCTATAGGGCATATTGCATTCTGGGTAGGATTTTGTAGTTTTTTCTAAATAAAATCTTGCGCATTTATCAGAATGCTCTAATATTCTCCGACATTGCTCACAGGGTCTAGGCGAAAATTTTGTGCCGAAAACCCCGATCTTTTTAACCCATTTTCAGATCACCCTATAGGGCATATTGCATTCTGGGTAGGATTTTGTAGTTTTTTCTAAATAAAATCTTGCGCATTTATCAGAATGCTCTAATATTCTCCGACATTGCTCACAGGGTCTAGGCGAAAATTTTGTGCTGAAAACTCCTATCTTTTTAACACATTTTCAGATCACCCTATAGGGCATATTGCATTCTGGGTAGGATTTTGTAGATTTTTCTAAATAAAATCTTGCGCATTTATCAGAATGCTCTAATATTCTCAGACATTGCTGACAGGGTCTAGGCGAAAATTTTGTGCCGAAATCCCCGATCTTTTTAACCCATTTTCAGATCACCCTATAGGGCATATTGCATTCTGGGTAGGATTTTGTAGTTTTTTCTAAATAAAATCTTGCGTATTTATCAGAATGCTCTAATATTCTCCGACATTGCTCAAAGGGTCTATTCGAAAATTTTGTGCCGAAAACTCCGATCTTTTTAACCCATTTTCAGATCACCCTATAGGGCATATTGCATTCTGGGTAGGATTTTGTAGTTTTTTCTAAATAAAATCTTGCGCATTTATCAGAATGCTCTAATATTCTCCGACATTGCTCACAGGGTCTAGGCGAAAATTTTGTGCCGAAAACCCCGTTCTTTTTAACCCATTTTCAGATCACCCTATAGGGCATATTGCATTCTGGGTAGGATTTTGTAGTTTTTTCTAAATAAAATCTTGCGCATTTATCAGAATGCTCTAATATTCTCCGACATTGCTCAAAGGGTCTATCCGAAAATTTTGTGCTGAAAACTCCGATATTTTTAACCCATTTTCAGATCACCCTATAGGGCATATTGCATTCTGGGTAGGATTTTGTAGTTTTTTCTAAATAAAATCTTGCGCATTTATCAGAATGCTCTAATATTCTCAGACATTGCTCACAGGGTCTAGGCGAAAATTTTGTGCCGAAAACCCCGTTCTTTTTAACCCATTTTCAGATCACCCTATAGGGCATATTGCATTCTGGGTAGGATTTTGTAGTTTTTTCTAAATAAAATCTTGCGCATTTATCAGAATGCTCTAATATTCTCCGACATTGCTCAAAGGGGGTCTAGGCGAAAATTTTGTGCTGAAAACTCCTATCTTTTTAACACATTTTCAGATCACCCTATAGGGCATATTGCATTCTGGTAGGATTTTGTAGTTTTTTCTAAATAAAATCTTGCGCATTTATCAGAATGCTCTAATATTCTCAGACATTGCTCACAGGGTCTAGGCGAAAATTTTGTGCCGAAAACCCCGTTCTTTTTAACCCATTTTCAGATCACCCTATAGGGCATATTGCATTCTGGGTAGGATTTTGTAGTTTTTTCTAAATAAAATCTTGCGCATTTATCAGAATGCTCTAATATTCTCCGACATTGCTCACAGGGTCTAGGCGAAAATTTTGTGCTGAAAACTCCGATCTTTTAACCCATTTTCAGATCACCCTATAGGGCATATTGCATTCTGGGTAGGATTTTGTAGTTTTTCCTAAATAAAATCTTGCGCATTTATCAGAATGCTCTAATATTCTCAGACATTGCTGACAGGGTCTAGGCGAAAATTTTGTGCTGAAAACTCCTATCTTTTTAACACATTTTCAGATCACCCTATAGGGCATATTGCATTCTGGGTAGGATTTGTAGTTTTTTCTAAATAAAATCTTGCGCATTTATCAGAATGCTCTAATATTCTCAGACATTGCTGACAGGGTCTAGGCGAAAATTTTGTGCTGAAAAACCCCGATCTTTTTAACCCATTTTCAGATCACCCTATAGGGCATATTGCATTCTGGGTAGGATTTTGTAGTTTTTTCTAAATAAAATCTTGCGCATTTATCAGAATGCTCTAATATTCTCAGACTTTGCTGACCGGGTCTAGGCGAAAATTTTGTGCCGAAAACCCCGATCTTTTTAACCCATTTTCAGATCACCCTATAGGGCATATTGCATTCTGGGTAGGATTTTGTAGTTTTTTCTAAATAAAATCTTGCGCATTTATCAGAATGCTCTAATATTCTCCGACATTGCTCACAGGGTCTAGGCGAAAATTTTGTGCTGAAAACTCCGATCTTTTTAACACATTTTCAGATCACCCTATAGGGCATATTGCATTCTGGGTTGGATTTTGTAGTTTTTTTCTAAATAAAATCTTGCGCAATTTATCAGAATGCTCTAATATTCTCAGACATTGCTGACAGGGTCTAGGCGAAAATTTTGTGCCGAAAACCCCGATCTTTTTAACCCATTTTCAGATCACCCTATAGGGCATATTGCATTCTGGGTAGGATTTTGTAGTTTTTTCTAAATAAAATCTTGCGCATTTATCAGAATGCTCTAATATTCTCAGACATTGCTGACAGGGTCTAGGCGAAAATTTGTGCCGAAAACTCCGATCTTTTTAACCATTTTCAGATCACCCTATAGGGCATATTGCATTCTGGTAGGATTTTGTAGTTTTTTTCTAAATAAAATCTTGCGCATTTATCAGAATGCTCTAATATTCTCAGACATTGCTCACAGGGTCTATCCGAAAATTTTGTGCCGAAAACCCCGATCTTTTTAACACATTTTCAGATCACCCTATAGGGCATATTGCATTCTGGGTAGGATTTTGTAGTTTTTTCTAAATAAAATCTTGCGCATTTATCAGAATGCTCTAATATTCTCCGACATTGCTCACAGGGTCTAGGCGAAAATTTTGTGCTGAAAACTCCTATCTTTTTAACACATGTTCAGATCACCCTATAGGGCATATTGCATTCTGGGTAGGATTTTGTAGATTTTTCTAAATAAAATCTTGCGCATTTATCAGAATGCTCTAATATTCTCAGACATTCCTGACAGGGTCTAGGCGAAAATTTTGTGCCGAAAACCCCGATCTTTTTAACCCATTTTCAGATCACCCTATAGGGCATATTGCATTCTGGGTAGGATTTTGTAGTTTTTTCTAAATAAAATCTTGCGCATTTATCAGAATGCTCTAATATTCTCAGACTTTGCTCACAGGGTCTAGGCGAAAATTTTGTGCCGAAAACCCCGATCTTTTTAACCCATTTTCAGATCACCCTATAGGGCATATTGCATTCTGGGTAGGATTTTGTAGTTTTTTCTAAATAAAATCTTGCGCATTTATCAGAATGCTCTAATATTCTCCGACATTGCTCACAGGGTCTAGGCGAAAATTTTGTGCTGAAAACTCCTATCTTTTTAACAAATGTTCAGATCACCCTATAGGGCATATTGCATTCTGGGTAGGATTTTGTAGATTTTTCTAAATAAAATCTTGCGCATTTATCAGAATGCTCTAATATTCTCAGACATTGCTGACAGGGTCTAGGCGAAAATTTTGTGCCGAAAACCCCGATCTTTTTAACCCATTTTCAGATCACCCTATAGGGCATATTGCATTCTGGGTAGGATTTTGTAGTTTTTTCTAAATAAAATCTTGCGCAATTTTCAGAATGCTCTAATATTCTCAGACTTTGCTGACAGGGTCTAGGCGAAAATTTTGTGCCGAAAACCCCGATCTTTTTAACCCATTTTCAGATCACCCTATAGGGCATATTGCATTCTGGGTAGGATTTTGTAGTTTTTTCTAAATAAAATCTGGTGCATTTATCAGAATGCTCTAATATTCTCCGACATTGCTCACAGGGTCTAGGCGAAAATTTTGTGCCGAAAACCCCGATCTTTTTAACCCATTTTCATATCACCCTATAGGGCATATTGCATTCTGGGTAGGAGTTTGTAGTTTTTTCTAAATAAAATCTTGCGCATTTATCAGAATGCTCCAATATTCTCAGACATTGCTCACAGGGTCTAGGCGAAAATTTTGTGCCGAAAACCCCGATCTTTTTGACACATTTTCAGATCACCCTATAGGGCATATTGCATTCTGGGTAGGATTTTGTAGTTTTTTCTAAATAAAATCTTGCGTATTTATCAGAATGCTCTAATATTCTCCGACATTGCTCAAAGGGTCTATCCGAAAATTTTGTGCTGAAAACTCCGATATTTTTAACCCATTTTCAGATCACCCTATAGGGCATATTGCATTCTGGGTAGGATTTTGTAGTTTTTTCTAAATAAAATCTTGCGCATTTATCAGAATGCTCTAATATTCTCAGACATTGCTCACAGGGTCTAGGCGAAAATTTTGTGCCGAAAACCCCGTTCTTTTTAACCCATTTTCAGATCACCCTATAGGGCATATTGCATTCTGGGTAGGATTTTGTAGTTTTTTCTAAATAAAATCTTGCGCATTTATCAGAATGCTCTAATATTCTCCGACATTGCTCACAGGGTCTAGGCGAAAATTTTGTGCTGAAAACTCCGATCTTTTTAACCCATTTTCAGATCACCCTATAGGGCATATTGCATTCTGGGTAGGATTTTGTAGTTTTTTCTAAATAAAATCTTGCGCATTTATCAGAATGCTCTAATATTCTCAGACATTGCTGACAGGGTCTAGGCGAAAATTTTGTGCTGAAAACTCCTATCTTTTTAACACATTTTCAGATCACCCTATAGGGCATATTGCATTCTGGGTAGGATTTTGTAGTTTTTTCTAAATAAAATCTTGCGCATTTATCAGAATGCTCTAATATTCTCAGACATTGCTGACAGGGTCTAGGCGAAAATTTTGTGCTGAAAACTCCGATCTTTTTAACCCATTTTCAGATCACCCTATAGGGCATATTGCATTCTGGGTAGGATTTTGTAGTTTTTTCTAAATAAAATCTTGCGCATTTATCAGAATGCTCTAATATTCTCAGACTTTGCTGACAGGGTCTAGGCGAAAATTTTGTGCCGAAAACCCCGATCTTTTTAACCCATTTTCAGATCACCCTATAGGGCATATTGCATTCTGGGTAGGATTTTGTAGTTTTTTCTAAATAAAATCTTGCGCATTTATCAGAATGCTCTAATATTCTCCGACATTGCTCACAGGGTCTAGGCGAAAATTTTGTGCTGAAAACTCCTATCTTTTTAACACATGTTCAGATCACCCTATAGGGCATATTGCATTCTGGGTAGGATTTTGTAGATTTTTCTAAATAAAATCTTGCGCATTTATCAGAATGCTCTAATATTCTCAGACATTCCTGACAGGGTCTAGGCGAAAATTTTGTGCCGAAAACCCCGATCTTTTTAACCCATTTTCAGATCACCCTATAGGGCATATTGCATTCTGGGTAGGATTTTGTAGTTTTTTCTAAATAAAATCTTGCGCATTTATCAGAATGCTCTAATATTCTCAGACTTTGCTCACAGGGTCTAGGCGAAAATTTTGTGCCGAAAACCCCGATCTTTTTAACCCATTTTCAGAAGATCACCCTATAGGGCATATTGCATTCTGGGTAGATTTTGTAGTTTTTCTAAATAAAATCTTGCGCATTTATCAGAATGCTCTAATATTCTCCGACATTGCTCACAGGGTCTAGGCGAAAATTTTGTGCTGAAAACTCCTATCTTTTTAACAAATGTTCAGATCACCCTATAGGGCATATGCATTCTGGGTAGGATTTTGTAGATTTTTCTAAATAAAATCTTGCGCATTTATCAGAATGCTCTAATATTCTCAGACATTGCTGACAGGGTCTAGGCGAAAATTTTGTGCCGAAAACCCCGATCTTTTTAACCCATTTTCAGATCACCCTATAGGGCATATTGCATTCTGGGTAGGATTTTGTAGTTTTTTCTAAATAAAATCTTGCGCAATTTTCAGAATGCTCTAATATTCTCAGACTTTGCTGACAGGGTCTAGGCGAAAATTTTGTGCCGAAAACCCCGATCTTTTTAACCCATTTTCAGATCACCCTATAGGGCATATTGCATTCTGGGTAGGATTTTGTAGTTTTTTCTAAATAAAATCTGGTGCATTTATCAGAATGCTCTAATATTCTCCGACATTGCTCACAGGGTCTAGGCGAAAATTTTGTGCCGAAAACCCCGATCTTTTTAACCCATTTTCATATCACCCTATAGGGCATATTGCATTCTGGGTAGGAGTTTGTAGTTTTTTCTAAATAAAATCTTGCGCATTTATCAGAATGCTCCAATATTCTCAGACATTGCTCACAGGGTCTAGGCGAAAATTTTGTGCCGAAAACCCCGATCTTTTTGACACATTTTCAGATCACCCTATAGGGCATATTGCATTCTGGGTAGGATTTTGTAGTTTTTTCTAAATAAAATCTTGCGTATTTATCAGAATGCTCTAATATTCTCCGACATTGCTCAAAGGGTCTATCCGAAAATTTTGTGCTGAAAACTCCGATATTTTTAACCCATTTTCAGATCACCCTATAGGGCATATTGCATTCTGGGTAGGATTTTGTAGTTTTTTCTAAATAAAATCTTGCGCATTTATCAGAATGCTCTAATATTCTCAGACATTGCTCACAGGGTCTAGGCGAAAATTTTGTGCCGAAAACCCCGTTCTTTTTAACCCATTTTCAGATCACCCTATAGGGCATATTGCATTCTGGGTAGGATTTTGTAGTTTTTTCTAAATAAAATCTTGCGCATTTATCAGAATGCTCTAATATTCTCCGACATTGCTCACAGGGTCTAGGCGAAAATTTTGTGCTGAAAACTCCGATCTTTTTAACCCATTTTCAGATCACCCTATAGGGCATATTGCATTCTGGGTAGGATTTTGTAGTTTTTTCTAAATAAAATCTTGCGCATTTATCAGAATGCTCTAATATTCTCAGACATTGCTGACAGGGTCTAGGCGAAAATTTTGTGCTGAAAACTCCTATCTTTTTAACACATTTTCAGATCACCCTATAGGGCATATTGCATTCTGGGTAGGATTTTGTAGTTTTTTCTAAATAAAATCTTGCGCATTTATCAGAATGCTCTAATATTCTCAGACATTGCTGACAGGGTCTAGGCGAAAATTTTGTGCTGAAAACCCCGATCTTTTTAACCCATTTTCAGATCACCCTATAGGGCATATTGCATTCTGGGTAGGATTTTGTAGTTTTTTCTAAATAAAATCTTGCGCATTTATCAGAATGCTCTAATATTCTCAGACTTTGCTGACAGGGTCTAGGCGAAAATTTTGTGCCGAAAACCCCGATCTTTTTAACCCATTTTCAGATCACCCTATAGGGCATATTGCATTCTGGGTAGGATTTTGTAGTTTTTTCTAAATAAAATCTTGCGCATTTATCAGAATGCTCTAATATTCTCCGACATTGCTCACAGGGTCTAGGCGAAAATTTTGTGCTGAAAACTCCGATCTTTTTAACACATTTTCAGATCACCCTATAGGGCATATTGCATTCTGGGTTGGATTTTGTAGTTTTTTCTAAATAAAATCTTGCGCATTTATCAGAATGCTCTAATATTCTCAGACATTGCTCACAGGGTCTAGGCGAAAATTTTGTGCTGAAAACTCCTATCTTTTTAACACATGTTCAGATCACCCTATAGGGCATATTGCATTCTGGGTAGGATTTTGTAGATTTTTCTAAATAAAATCTTGCGCATTTATCAGAATGCTCTAATATTCTCAGACATTCCTGACAGGGTCTAGGCGAAAATTTTGTGCCGAAAACCCCGATCTTTTTAACCCATTTTCAGATCACCCTATAGGGCATATTGCATTCTGGGTAGGATTTTGTAGTTTTTTCTAAATAAAATCTTGCGCATTTATCAGAATGCTCTAATATTCTCAGACTTTGCTCACAGGGTCTAGGCGAAAATTTTGTGCCGAAAACCCCGATCTTTTTAACCCATTTTCAGATCACCCTATAGGGCATATTGCATTCTGGGTAGGATTTTGTAGTTTTTTCTAAATAAAATCTTGCGCATTTATCAGAATGCTCTAATATTCTCCGACATTGCTCACAGGGTCTAGGCGAAAATTTTGTGCTGAAAACTCCTATCTTTTTAACAAATGTTCAGATCACCCTATAGGGCATATTGCATTCTGGGTAGGATTTTGTAGATTTTTCTAAATAAAATCTTGCGCATTTATCAGAATGCTCTAATATTCTCAGACATTGCTGACAGGGTCTAGGCGAAAATTTTGTGCCGAAAACCCCGATCTTTTTAACCCATTTTCAGATCACCCTATAGGGCATATTGCATTCTGGGTAGGATTTTGTAGTTTTTTCTAAATAAAATCTTGCGCAATTTTCAGAATGCTCTAATATTCTCAGACTTTGCTGACAGGGTCTAGGCGAAAATTTTGTGCCGAAAACCCCGATCTTTTTAACCCATTTTCAGATCACCCTATAGGGCATATTGCATTCTGGGTAGGATTTTGTAGTTTTTTCTAAATAAAATCTTGCGCATTTATCAGAATGCTCTAATATTCTCCGACATTGCTCACAGGGTCTAGGCGAAAATTTTGTGCCGAAAACCCCGATCTTTTTAACCCATTTTCAGATCACCCTATAGGGCATATTGCATTCTGGGTAGGATTTTGTAGTTTTTTCTAAATAAAATCTTGCGCATTTATCAGAATGCTCTAATATTCTCAGACATTGCTCACAGGGTCTATCCGAAAATTTTGTGCCGAAAACCCCGATCTTTTTAACACATTTTCAGATCACCCTATAGGGCATATTGCATTCTGGGTAGGATTTTGTAGTTTTTTCTAAATAAAATCTTGCGCAATTTTCAGAATGCTCTAATATTCTCAGACTTTGCTGACAGGGTCTAGGCGAAAATTTTGTGCCGAAAACCCCGATCTTTTTAACCCATTTTCAGATCACCCTATAGGGCATATTGCATTCTGGGTAGGATTTTGTAGTTTTTTCTAAATAAAATCTTGCGCATTTATCAGAATGCTCTAATATTCTCCGACATTGCTCACAGGGTCTCGGCGAAAATTTTGTGCCGAAAACCCCGATCTTTTTAACCCATTTTCAGATCACCCTATAGGGCATATTGCATTCTGGGTAGGATTTTGTAGTTTTTTCTAAATAAAATCTTGCGCATTTATCAGAATGCTCTAATATTCTCAGACATTGCTCACAGGGTCTATCCGAAAATTTTGTGCCGAAAACCCCGATCTTTTTAACACATTTTCAGATCACCCTATAGGGCATATTGCATTCTGGGTAGGATTTTGTAGTTTTTTCTAAATAAAATCTTGCGCATTTATCAGAATGCTCTAATATTCTCCGACATTGCTCACAGGGTCTAGGCGAAAATTTTGTGCTGAAAACTCCTATCTTTTTAACACATTTTCAGATCACCCTATAGGGCATATTGCATTCTGGGTAGGATTTTGTAGATTTTTGTAAATAAAATCTTGCGCATTTATCAGAATGCTCTAATATTCTCAGACATTGCTGACAGGGTCTAGGCGAAAATTTTGTGCCGAAAACCCCGATCTTTTTAACCCATTTTCAGATCACCCTATAGGGCATATTGCATTCTGGGTAGGATTTTGTAGTTTTTTCTAAATAAAATCTTGCGCATTTATCAGAATGCTCTAATATTCTCAGACATTGCTGACAGGGTCTAGGCGAAAATTTTGTGCCGAAAACTCCGATCTTTTTAACCCATATCGGAATGCTCTAATATTCTCAGACATTGCTCACAGGGTCTAGGCGAAAATTTTGTGCCGAAAACCCCGATCTTTTTAACCCATTTTCAGATCACCCTATAGGGCATATTGCATTCTGGGTAGGATTTTGTAGTTTTTTCTAAATAAAATCTTGCACATTTATCAGAATGCTCTAATATTCTCAGACATTGCTCACAGGGTCTAGGCGAAAAATTTGTGCCGAAAACCCCGATCTTTTTAACCCATTTTCAGATCACCCTATAGGGCATATTGCATTCTGGGTAGGATTTTGTAGTTTTTTCTAAATTGTTTTGGGGGTATTAATTAGCTTGTTTGAAACTCATATTTTTTGTATAGGATGATCAGTTCATAATTAGTCTTCTAACGAAAAACACAAACAAAATGTAACTCAATTGGTAAAGGACTGGATTTTCACTCCAAGGGTTGCAGATTCAATACTCAGGTTCAAGGTAAAAAGGTTAATTATAATAAGGTATACCTACAGACAAACATAGATAAAGGAGAAAGAGAAAGGTAAAGTAAAGTAAAGCAGAGAATAGATGGAGGGAGGTATATTTTTCTATCTCAAGTACATTAAGGCCTGGGATAACAAGAGGACTCACTATATATAGCTAAAAACTAAAAAATAACATTTAACTGCCTTAATGTTCCTCGATAAATTTTATTTTTGGTAATATGATGTAGCTCAACGACCTCAACTTTTCTATGGCCTTTTTTGATAATTAGTGACGTCACAGGCTAGGTCACATGACTAAACATAAAAAGCTCTCTCCGGTGGTGGAGAAAGCTGCTGAAACAAAATTTTCGGCAACAAACGATAGTTCTCACTAATAAATATATGATACTGTCTTAGCTGATGACCTTTGACTTTTAGGTAACGAGATAAATGGGCATATGTGAAGTCACGTGACCTTTTTTGCATAACAACCCCTTAAAGCAGTTTACTTTTTCAACGAGCCAAGACACTGTTGAAAAGCAATGCAGATGAGAAATAACTTAAAGTATTTACTTCTCCGATACGTTTTGAACTCACTACCGGAGGAATATTTGAAAATTTGAATATTAAAAAGTCACGTGACTCACCATGTAATCAGTGGTAAAGCAACATAAAAAGATCCCACTAAATGGAAATAAGGTTATCTGAAAGTTTTGTTGCCTTTTGGATTGTTTTCACGAAAAAATCGAAAATATTTCGTTTTATCTGAAATTAGGCCTGTCCCAGGCCTTAATGTACTTGAGATCCCTGAATATGCAAGTTAAGAACGCATGCCATCACATGGGATAAAAATCAGTTCTCAAACGGTTGTGAAGAAACACATGGGTTTCACTATGTTTCCAAACGATCAAATCAGACATTCTAGTTGGACAATTAGCTCATGAATTATTAATGAGTTTGAGAAGAATAAATCCAGCCTTCCAACCTCGATAGGAACGCTTCTGTAGGTTTGGCTGTAATTCATTATATAGCGGCGAAAAAAATCTTTGAGTACCAAAATGACAGGATTCATTTAACCGAACCGAGAATACTGTCATTTTGGTACTCATTGTGGTACTCAAAACTTTATATACCAGCGAGGCAACCGATGGAAAGTTAAGTAATGAATTAAGTAGTCAATTCTCTTTTGTTTTGCGGCAATAGCAACCTCCCACATAACAATGTCTCAGCTTTCAGACTTAAAGTGAATAGGTAACACATTTTAAAAATAAAATGCGCAAAAACTCTGTTTTGAAACAAAGTTTATTTTGTACTAAAAGATCTCGTCAATCATAAGCGCTTAAAACAATCAAATAAAATATTAAAAAATCCCTATTGTTTTGGAATTATGGCACATTTTCACTTTTAACCAATTATATGGACGAATTTTAATTCGTCTGCATCCCATTACCGTTTGCTTGACTACTTAATTCGTTTGCCTCACTACCTAATTCTTACACACATCATTACTTAACAACATAAACTCGTCTTATGTCATCAAGTTCATTAACATGCTAGTTCGTAAGCATTGAAATAGAATTGAAAAGCGATTAGTTAGCGATTAATATTTGCTAGTGGGAATTCACTGATGTTACTACATTTAAATGGGTACGTAGACGTAGAACTGTTTTGAGTGATAATGTCTCTTCTGAAGCAGTTCTTACAACTGTTGTTCACATAACCCCTAGCCTCGCTTCAGTTAATATTAATATTAATTCACTTTCATCAAATAAGCGCTGTATTTTTCATTAATTCTTCTCAAACAATGTAATTTCCTATACGTTTACGTGTTTTCCGGACGACTAATTTGACCGGTGTCACTTGTTTACCGGTCAAAAAACGTCCTTGAATTTGCTTGTCGAATATTTGTACGGTTAGGCGTCCAAATCATTGTACGTTTAGCGCGGTAAGTTTAGCGCGTGTAAACGGAACCCTTAATTAAGCTATTGTTTTTTTTGACGGGCGAAAATTTCGTCCTGTCCGTGGTAAACGTAGCCTAAATCAACATATTTCCAGCATAAAAACATGCATTCTCTTCGGTCTGCTTTTGAAATAATTTAAGTTCAAGACTGTGCAGGATTTTCAATATTGATATTATGCGAAAAACACAAATTGCAATGCATGATTTATTCGAAATAAAAGAGAGAAAATAACTTATTATTTATTATTTTGTAAATTTGTTTTACACGTAGAATATTATAGTGCATTGATTGGTTTGTCGCTATCCGCCCAAAATTAAATGATATTTCAGAAAAAACCGTCTTACAGAAATTTTGCTTGAACCTTAAAACGGAAACTCTGATCAACGTAACGAGATCTTTCAAAATTTTCATCTAATTTTCACATCTCTTATAAACATTTAGCAATATGCATGTAGCATCAAACTCAATTCAAAAAAATTAAATGCATCGAAACTCCTTCATTGTTGTTCTTACTTTATTTTCCGAATGGTAATCTCGAAGGAAAACAAACTACCGCAAAAAGACAAAAGACGAGTGGCGGTAAGTAAACTAACCTTATTATTATTTTTGTATTGCGCTCCATATTAAAAGATCAAAATGTTAATTATGAGTGTGCAGGTATTGGATTCCTGTGAATTTCATTTAGCGATTTGTCAAGCACCAGGCATGCAATTAAACCATGCTTAAAAGCCAGTATTTGCGTTACAGCAACTGCAAAAGCTGTATATGAAAGAACTGGAATGCTCAAGTATCGAACTTGTAGCTGTATATGAACAAAATCAACTTATCTGTTAGTTGGATAGTAAATAACTTCTTTTGGATATTAATAACTTGAATTTGGCAGGCCTAAAAGGCATATCGATCACTCTTTAAATTCCCAATAATAAAACAAATCAAACTTTCTAACGATCCCAACATCTTAAACTTCGAGAATCCTGCACCAGTCAATAACGTGTTATTTCTTCCTACAATTTGTTTTGTACCTCAAGCAACACCAACTTCGACAATATTGTCAATATTGACAATAATGACCGCAATAAATACTTAAATGTTTAAGATCAAAACAAAAGGAATACAAATTACTGATATAGGTAGGGATCACTTTTCCCACATAAAAAAAATAATAATAACATCTCTTTCATATGTCAGATATTTTCTTATTGCTTTGAACTTTTGCAGCGTGAGAATAACCTAGCTGGGGCCACTTTAATATACACCTACTTAATTAAAGCATCATTATATCGTTGAGGAGTACAAAATTTAAGCTGTATTCCATAAAATTAATTACAATTTGACGAAATTAGTCGGGCGACATTTTGTCTATTTAGAGCAGGTTGCATGTTTTTTTTTTTAATATAATCATATGCTAAAGCATAAAATCGTATGGTTGTGTGAGAAAGAACTCTAAGTAGGCGTTATTGTTATATTTAATTATAAACGATATTTAGAAAGTCTAATATGCTAGAAAATTTGGCTTAGTATGCTTAATTTGCTTACAACTTCTTATTAAGCTTAATACGCTTTACTACTGTCTACAACGCTTACTATGCCCTATGCCCTTATACGCTTGGCATGCTCATACTCTTTAACAGCACCAACCTACACGTTCTACAAGCACTACGCCTTTTCTACGTTTACTACGCTTACTACTACGCCTAGTCACAGGGATCCCGGCTTTTTGTCGTTTCTTTTCTTTTTTCTCTCTTTATTTACCCTAATAATACGCTATATTATGTTTGAATCGGGATTCCTGTGATATGAGACAGTCCGACGTATTGATGCAATTAACAGTAACTCGATAGAAGGATTATACTCTTATCTGTAACGCACTCGCTAGTAACCGTTAATGAAACAACTGCTAGATGCCTCAATTAAAACATATATATAAAATGTTTTAAGCATTCTTTCATTATTATAAAGCCTCCAAACGTTTGTGTAATAAACATACTTGATGTTAGGATGTTAAAATTTGGGGAAATCTGAAATGATACGATGCTATGCAGCAATATTTAAAAGTCGAGTTTTAGTTACATGTTCACCGCTAGTTGCCCTGACAGAGGAACTACTACGCCGTTAAATTATTTTTATTCTTAGACGAGTAAGAACTGATTTATAATCGTGAATTTTGGTATTCAAGTTTTTACTTTTACGGTTTACTTTGCGTTGTTAGATGGATTGTGTCACGAATAGAGAGTCGCTAAAAATAGCTGGTCAGGGCAAGTAGCGATGGTGCTGTTAAGATAATTTAGCCGTTGTTTCGGCCCCTCTCAATTATTGACTGTTACTAGAGAGTGCATTACAGATAAGAGTTTATCCTCCTTTCGAGTTAATTACATCATCATGTTAAACGATACGTCGGAACTGTTTCATACCACAGGAATCCCGACGCAAACATAATATAGCGTATTATTAGCGTAAATAAATAGAGAGAAAAAAAATGAAAAGAAACGACAAAAAGCCTGTGGCCTAGTTTGCATTTTACATTCAAGTACGCTTAGACGAACGTATAAAGCACCGCTTAGAAAACTACGTTCACTGATTAGTGAACTAATGAACTAGAATCAGTGAAATGTGCCTTCTTCCACTATGCTTACAAGTAACAAGTAACAAGTAACAAGCGTAGTAATATGTGTTGTAGGCGTAGTAGCCTGTTGTAAGAGTACTACTACGCTTGTTACTTTAAGGGGGATACTATTTACGCTTACAAAACCAAACGGTTTGGAAACAGTTCCGGTAAACGCAACCTCATTTTTATTTACAATTGACATAAATACTCCTTATTAAGCATTGAGAGAAATACCCCTCCCTATTCTAATTCTTACTTTACCTACAATAACAATAACAATAACTATATAACTATTATTACTATATAACTATATAACTATATATAACTATATATATATAACTTAATAACTATTATTACTACACCGAATTGTTTCCACTACGCCCTCTACGCTTATTACGTCTTCTACTACCTTAACTATTGTTACTACGCGTTAGCGTAGATTGTAATACGAATAGAGCGTAATACTAGCAGTTTTACAAGTTTTACAATCTATTACACTCTACCTTACTTCTCTTACTAACGCTAACTACGCCAGCTATGTTTACTTCGCTCTCTTCGCTTACTACGTTACTACGCTTACTACGCCCTGTAAGCCAATTAAGCTATCTATCACGACAAGCTTAAGCCAAGATAAAAATTCTAAGCCGGAGTCCTTAAATCCCTTTAAAACGTGTGGTTATGGTGTGAAGATTAAATCGTTAATACAAGTGATGACTGAATACTCCTGTCATCGGCATATGTTTATCCTAATATATAACTTGAGCAAAGAACAATAATGTTTTAAAATGTGACTGATTTTTTAAAAAACATTCGTGATTCAGTTATTGAACTAGTTATGTATAGTTGTTATTCTTCAAAAACTCTGAATGTAATTACTTAAATTAATACTCATTTACAATTCTTCTGTATGTAATTAACGAATAGGCGACTTTTTGTGCGTTACGTTTTACCTAAAAAAATATATATCACTGGATGGAGATGGTGCACATGCAACATCCTTTTGTACTTCTGGTGCAATTAAATGATAAAAAAAAACGTTGTTTTTATTTAACTAACAGCATTTAATCAGTGAGTCTCCAACAGGACCATGTAAAACCTTCTACAAACTATATTTACAAAGGGCACTATCTATTATCTATAGTTTTAATTATTTATTTTATTATGTATTAGGAAGCGAAAATAATTCCAAGAGCAGATTTACGGGCGAGACACCTAGTAACTTCTACTACTCTGCTTTCGGGCGAGTCATCGTATTTCTACGATCTTGCGAAAAATACTCCGCTTGAACAAATAAGATAAAGCTTGTTAATAGTTTTTTTAACTGACTTACTTCCCCGCTTACTTTACCCCGCTTCGGCAACCAAGGTCGGAAAGATTTAATAAAGTTTACCTGCTTCATCTGGCGCTTTTGCTTTTATCTTGAAGTATATTTATTTAGTACTGTACAGACGATTCCAAAGACCGTGGAAACGTACACCATAGCCTTGTTCAGTTTATTTCTCCACCGCCGGCGGTAATGCTTAGTTGTGCTGGTATTTGGCGCCATTTTCTAAATGTAAGGGAACAATGTACGATTTCGCTAGTAAACCTTTCTCGGAAAGTTGAATTAACGCATTTCTTCTTTGGCCAGCCACATAACTTATCTGTTAACGCGAACCAACGTTTTTCAGAGCAGAGACAACTAGAAATAACTCTTCGCAACTCAGGATGAACTATAAAAAAACCTTTGAATAACGCGCGGGATACCGTCGATGTTAATACTAAACTTTGACTATATGATATCAGTTGACAGGACTTTAAACATGACCGATGTTTGTTTTATCAATGGAAACCAGCTAGAAAACTAGTATAGCCTGAGTCGGTGTTTGCATTGATATAAACGATAGGTAATATAATGAAATTTGTAACACCGTAAAATATGTTTTTATATCAACTGAAGGCAATAAGGATTAACAGAATAACAATAGCGGAATGGTATTACATTACGACTCCTACTGCGCCACTAGCCACTTTCAAGGTGAGTTAAAATGCTTTTTTCTTAGCTTTAGCTAGTTGTGGTTAAAACTTACTTAGCCTGCGTAAATAGACTCTTATTAGCGCTCAAAACGTTTCCAGCAAACAAGCGTCTGCGCGCCGAGAGCAAAAATTCCATACAGATGACGTTTGAAAGTGATACTTCAATTACGCAATTACGCAATACACGAGTTAGCATCAGCAATGCCGACAAACATGAGAAACTAGGTATGGCTATATCGTGTGTGAAGTTTCTTCTATATTTTCTATTTATTCAGTCACTGAAAGCCAGTTAAATGCTTTTTTTAGCTTTTCTATTGGAGAAGATGCATGTGTTAGGCAGCTAACTGGCACAGGAAGTCAATTATTCTTGAGCTAAGCTCCCTACATCGAAATGTAGATGGATGATGAAATGAGATGAAATGTTCGATCGAAGGATCGAACGTCTCGAAGGATTTGTGGAAGGAAGATGCGATTATTATCAGTCGTTTCTCCGCTGCTAGCTATCATGAAACACCAACTTCATTATCTTGAAAGCGTTAATCGGAGACGAATAAGTGCAAAAGTATGATAATATTGACTTGTGTATACCGAACCACCGGCGAAAGTAATTCACAACGATATGTATGAGTCAAATGTCGATATTAGATTGCAATTATTCGTTTTAATGTCTCATTTTCGTCTTTAATGTGCTCTATGGAACCATTTTTTCTGAAAAAATATAACTACAGAAATGTTTTTTTAAAATATTGAAGATTTTAAATACCGAAAGCACTTTAATTTGTGTAGTTAAGTCGGCGAAGGTTCACGGCGTTTGAATACTTCTCAAATCTTGATAGGAGATTGTGATAATATGATTCAATGTCTTTAATATGCTCCATAAAACCAACATCTGTGAATAAAATATAAGAAGTGTTGTTTGAGTTTAGATTTCAGTTAAAGTAGCAAAACCACCCTTGATAAGCAAATGAGCTGTCAATTAATAAAAAATTATCCCATCAGAGCTTTCGACCCGATCTGGGTCAAAGAACGTCATCAGTATGGAATTTGTGCTCTTGGCGCAAAATCAACTTATCTGATAGTTGGATTAGTAAATATCTAAGGAATTTATACCAAATATATATTTTTCTTATAGGAATGATGAATATCCCAACATGAATGCCGACGTCTTATCGCCATTAGAATATGGATGTATTAAACTTCGAGAGTATCAACAGTCAAATACGTGTTTTTCTTGCTACAATTTGTTCTGGACCTCAAGCAACACCAACTACGACAACATCGTCTATAAATACTTCAGCTTAAGATAAAAAAGGAATACAAATTAAGTAGGCGTAATTAAAGTAGTGCTTATATTATTACTAAATGTTGTTTAGTACAGTACACTACGTTGTTTATGTTTGTTTATGTTTATATACATTGTAACTTTGTTTAATGAAGCGTTAACAATTGCAAATTATTTTTATTATGTTTTTGTTAATACCATGGATAGAACGCCTGCAATTACAACTACACTACCGCTTACTACACTTATTTCTCCTCTTGGCGGAGAGACGTTTCGAGCGCAAGCTAATAAGCGTCTGTTTACGCAGCTAAGTCTTACTGCGCTTATTAGCTTACATCGCAGACCTTTCTGAGTAACTCTTATTACTCTCACATTGCAACTATATGTTACAATTTGTTACATTTACACTACTATTATTACACTCTATTACAATCTACTACGCTTTCGCTCACTACGCTTACTTCTCTTACTACGCTTACTACATAAGCTATGGTTTCCTATTGTTTGCTAGCTTACTTTGCTTACTACAACTACAACGTCAACTACGCTTACTACGCCTTCTACGCTAACTTCTCTTACTCTACTACGCTTTCTATAATTACTTCACTTACAACGCCAACTGCACTTACTCCGAATTGTACTATTTTTTACATTTACAGTGCTAGCAACGTTATCTACACTTACTACTACTATTACTCTCGCTTCGACTCTTCTACTAGTATTGCATTCTATTACTCTCGCTTCTTCTTCTTCTACTCTTCTGCTTCTTCTCTATGGCTACTTTGCTTACTACGTTCATACGCTTACTACGTTACTACGTCTTCTTTATAAGTATTTAAGTATTATAGTGCCCATTTAACCAGTAATAAGTGTAACAAGCCTAGTAGCCGTTAACGGGCACCTACAACGCTTACAAAAGTTTACTACGCTTATAATAATGCCTACACCATTGACGAGCTTAGGAGGACTTCGGATTTCTCAGAAGAGACAATGTAACATTTGAAGTGTGTTTGTTAGCAGGAAGTTGTCAAAAAAAAAGAGTACTATAACTTACTAACACTGAAATATTAGCTCAAGTTCTATAACTTGACAATATTTCAGTATTATCTTATAGATCAACTATATGACAACTATTAACTCAAGTGCTTTAAGGCCTGGGATTTATGGCAGACCGAAAAATTTTAAAATTGCAATAATTTCACTTGTATTCAATGTACTAAAATATATTTTGGAACCCAAGTGACAATTAGGCTCCTTAACATTTTGCGCTGGAAATAATTATAATTTGGTGGTCACGTGACCAGCAAAGCGGTAAAACGGAAATTTGAAAATTGGGTTAATCTATTGCATTAATTTCAATCCTTTTTGTGTCTTAAAATGTTAAAGACATATTTATAAACATGTTCTGGCCCAGAATGGATGACTTCATTGAAACGGTAAAGAGAAAAATGCATATTTGTGGATACTTCGATTGGTCACGTGACCCTTTTTGGCAAATATCTCCTAAACAATCAATGATGGACAACCATTCTAGGCCAGGTTCGAAAGACATCTATAAAAGTAACCCAACAACAGATAATGGAACAATCTGGCTGGTGACTCTATCTACCCCATTTTGCTATGAAATTTTGAGGTTTTCTCGACTATGATGCTGGTCACGTGATCAAGGGTTTGCCATGCTTGCACCAAAAAATTTACACTTTCATTAAAAACTAACATGTACCTAAGTTAAATGATTTAACTTTTGAAACGAAGATCGAAATCAGAATTACTAACATTTTATTAAGAATGGCTGCCTGACCCAGGCCTTAACTCACTTGAGAAGACGGCGTTAAGATTTTTCCTTCGCGACTGCCAGCTTTTCATATTGTTTATTATAGCGTTATTAGAGTTACCGCTATATATTTTCTCGGATACACATGTACAGTATACATTCCACAAACCACATTCCACAGTCCTCAGTCTTCCACATTCTGCAATCCGCAGCCAACAATCCACAGTCCAAAGTCCAGATTCCACAGTCCAAAGTCCACAAAACACAGTCCGCAGTCAGCAGTCTGCAGTCCCCATTCTGTGGTCCCCATTATGCAGTCTGCAATCCGCAGTCCGCAATCCGCAGTCCGCAATCCACAGTCCGCATTCCACAGTCAGCATTCCACAGTCCATAGTCTGCAGTCCTCAAACAACATTTCCAAGTCCTCAGTCCACAGTTCAAAGTCCACAAACCACAGTTAGTAGTCCACAAACCACAGTCGCAGTCTGCAGTCTCCATTCTGCAGTCCGCAGTCCGATGTGCGCCTTTCGAAGTCCGCATTCTGCAGTCCACAGTTCAAAGTCCACAGTTAACTGTCCGCAATTCTCAGTCGCAATCCACAGTTCGCAGTCCGCAGTCCGCATTCTGCAGTGCGCAATCTACAAATGTGTCAAAAAGATCGGGGTTTTCGGCACAAAATTTTCGCCTAGACCCTGTTAGCAATGTCTGAGAATATTAGAGCATTCTGATAAATGCGCAAGATTTTATTTAGAAAAAACTACAAAATCCTACCCAGAATGCAATATGCCCTATAGGGTGATCTGAAAATGGGTTAAAAAGATCGGGGTTTTCGGCACAAAATTTTCACCTAGAACCTGTCAGCAATGTCTGAGAATATTAGAGCATTCTGATAAATGTGCACAAGATTTTATTTAGAAAAAACTACAAAATCCTACCCAGAATGCAATATGCCCTATAGGGTGATCTGAAAATGGGTTAAAAAGATCGGGGTTTTCGGTACAAAATTTTTGACGAGACCCTGTGAGCAATGTCTGAGAATATTAGAGCATTCTGATAAATGGGCAAGATTTTATTTAGAAAAAACTACAAAATCCTACCCAGAATGCAATATGCCCTATAGGGTGATCTGAAAATGTGTTAAAAAGATCGGGGTTTCCGGCACAAAATTTTCGCCTAAACCCTGTGAGCAATGTCTGAGAATATTAGAGCATTCTGATAAATGCGCAAGATTTTATTTAGAAAAAACTACAAAATCCTACCCAGAATGCAATATGCCCTATAGGGTGATCTGAAAATGGGTTAAAAAGATCGGGGTTTTCGGCACAAAATTTTCGCCTAGAACCTGTGAGCAATGTCTGAGAATATTAGAGCATTCTGATAAATGTGCACGATTTTATTTAGAAAAAACTACAAAATCCTACCCAGAATGCAATATGCCCTATAGGGTGATCTGAAAATGGGTTAAAAAGATCGGGATTTTCGGCACAAAATTTTCGCCTAGACCCTGTGAGCAATGTCTGAGAATATTTGAGCATTCTGATAAATGCACAAGATTTTATTTAGAAAAAACTACAAAATCCTACCCAGAATGCAATATGCCCTATAGGGTGATCTGAAAATGGGTTAAAAAGATCGGGGTTTTCGGCACAAAATTTTCGCCTAGAACCTGTCAGCAATGTCTGAGAATATTAGAGCATTCTGATAAATGTGCACGATTTTATTCAGAAAAAACTACAAAATCCTACCCAGAATGCAATATGCCCTATAGGGTGATCTGAAAATGGGTTAAAAAGATCGGGGTTTTCGGCACAAAATTTTCGCCTAGAACCTGTCAACAATGTCTGAGAATATTAGAGCATTCTGATAAATGTGCACAAGATTTTATTTAGAAAAAACTACAAAATCCTACCCAGAATGCAATATGCCCTATAGGGTGATCTGAAAATGGGTTAAAAAGATCGGGGTTTTCAGTACAAAATTTTCGCCTAGACCCTGTGAGCAATGTCTGAGAATATTAGAGCATTCTGATAAATGCGCAAGATTTTATTTAGAAAAAACTACAAAATCCTACCCAGAATGCAATATGCCCTATAGGGTGATCTGAAAATGTGTTAAAAAGATCGGGGTTTCCGGCACAAAATTTTCGCCTAAACCCTGTGAGCAATGTCTGAGAATATTAGAGCATTCTGATAAATGCGCAAGATTTTATTTAGAAAAAACTACAAAATCCTACCCAGAATGCAATATGCCCTATAGGGTGATCTGAAAATGGGTTAAAAAGATCGAGGTTTTCGGCACAAAATTTTCGCCTAGATCCTGTGAGCAATGTCTGAGAATATTAGAGAATTCTGATAAATGCGCAAGATTTTATTTAGAAAAAACTACAAAATCCTACCCAGAATGCAATATGCCCTATAGGGTGATCTGAAAATGGGTTAAAAAGATCGGGGTTTTCGGCACAAAATTTTCGCCTAGAACCTGTCAGCAATGTCTGAGAATATTAGAGCATTCTGATAAATGTGCACGATTTTATTTAGAAAAAACTACAAAATCCTACCCAGAATGCAATATGCCCTATAGGGTGATCTGAAAATGGGTTAAAAAGATCGGGGTTTTCGGCACAAAATTTTCGCCTAGAACCTGTCAGCAATGTCTGAGAATATTAGAGCATTCTGATAAATGTGCACAAGATTTTATTTAGAAAAAACTACAAAATCCTACCCAGAATGCAATATGCCCTATAGGGTGATCTGAAAATGGGTTAAAAAGATCGGGGTTTTCGGTACAAAATTTTTGACTAGACCCTGTGAGCAATGTCTGAGAATATTAGAGCATTCTGATAAATGGGCAAGATTTTATTTAGAAAAAACTACAAAATCCTACCCAGAATGCAATATGCCCTATAGGGTGATCTGAAAATGGGTTAAAAAGATCGGGGTTTCCGGCACAAAATTTTCGCCTAAACCCTGTGAGCAATGTCTGAGAATATTAGAGCATTCTGATAAATGCGCAAGATTTTATTTAGAAAAAACTACAAAATCCTACCCAGAATGCAATATGCCCTATAGGGTGATCTGAAAATGGGTTAAAAAGATCGGGGTTTCCGGCACAAAATTTTCGCCTAAACCCTGTGAGCAATGTCTGAGAATATTAGAGCATTCTGATAAATGCGCAAGATTTTATTTAGAAAAAACTACAAAATCCTACCCAGAATGCAATATGCCCTATAGGGTGATCTGAAAATGGGTTAAAAAGATCGAGGTTTTCGGCACAAAATTTTCGCCTAGATCCTGTGAGCAATGTCTGAGAATATTAGAGCATTCTGATAAATGCGCAAGATTTTATTTAGAAAAAACTACAAAATCCTACCCAGAATGCAATATGCCCTATAGGGTGATCTGAAAATGGGTTAAAAAGATCGGGGTTTTCGGCACAAAATTTTCGCCTAGAACCTGTGAGCAATGTCTGAGAATATTAGAGCATTCTGATAAATGTGCACGATTTTATTTAGAAAAAACTACAAAATCCTACCCAGAATGCAATATGCCCTATAGGGTGATCTGAAAATGGGTTAAAAAGATCGGGATTTTCGGCACAAAATTTTCGCCTAGACCCTGTGAGCAATGTCTGAGAATATTTGAGCATTCTGATAAATGCCCAAGATTTTATTTAGAAAAAACTACAAAATCCTACCAAGAATGCAATATGCCCTATAGGGTGATCTGAAAATGGGTTAAAAAGATCGGGGTTTTCGGCACAAAATTTTCGACTAGAACCTGTGAGCAATGTCTGAGAATATTAGAGCATTCTGATAAATGTGCACGATTTTATTTAAAAAAAACTACAAAATCCTACCCAGAATGCAATATGCCCTATAGGGTGATCTGAAAATGGGTTAAAAGGATCGGGATTTCCGGCACAAAATTTTCGCCTAGACCCTGTGAGCAATGTCTGAGAATATTTGAGCATTCTGATAAATGCACAAGATTTTATTTAGAAAAAACTACAAAATCCTACCCAGAATGCAATATGCCCTATAGGGTGATCTGAAAATGGGTTAAAAAGATCGGGGTTTTCGGCACAAAATTTTCGCCTAGAACCTGTGAGCAATGTCTGAGAATATTAGAGCATTCTGATAAATGCGCAAGATTTTATTTAGAAAAAACTACAAAATCCTACCCAGAATGCAATATGCCCTATAGGGTGATCTGAAAATGGGTTAAAAAGATCGGGGTTTTCGGCACAAAATTTTCGCCTAGAACCTGTGAGCAATGTCTGAGAATATTAGAGCATTCTGATAAATGTGCACGATTTTATTTAGAAAAAACTACAAAATCCTACCCAGAATGCAATATGCCCTATAGGGTGATCTGAAAATGGGTTAAAAAGATCGGGATTTTCGGCACAAAATTTTCGCCTAGACCCTGTGAGCAATGTCTGAGAATATTTGAGCATTCTGATAAATGCCCAAGATTTTATTTAGAAAAAACTACAAAATCCTACCAAGAATGCAATATGCCCTATAGGGTGATCTGAAAATGGGTTAAAAAGATCGGGGTTTTCGGCACAAAATTTTCGACTAGAACCTGTGAGCAATGTCTGAGAATATTAGAGCATTCTGATAAATGTGCACGATTTTATTTAAAAAAAACTACAAAATCCTACCCAGAATGCAATATGCCCTATAGGGTGATCTGAAAATGGGTTAAAAGGATCGGGATTTTCGGCACAAAATTTTCGCCTAGACCCTGTGAGCAATGTCTGAGAATATTTGAGCATTCTGATAAATGCACAAGATTTTATTTAGAAAAAACTACAAAATCCTACCCAGAATGCAATATGCCCTATAGGGTGATCTGAAAATGGGTTAAAAAGATCGGGGTTTTCGGCACAAAATTTTCGCCTAGAACCTGTCAGCAATGTCTGAGAATATTAGAGCATTCTGATAAATGCGCAAGATTTTATTTAGAAAAAACTACAAAATCCTACCCAGAATGCAATATGCCCTATAGGGTGATCTGAAAATGGGTTAAAAAGATCGGGGTTTTCGGCACAAAATTTTCGCCTAGACCCTGTGAGCAATGTCTGAGAATATTAGAGCATTCTGATAAATGCGCAAGATTTTATTTAGAAAAAACTACAAAATCCTACCCAGAATGCAATATGCCCTATAGGGTGATCTGAAAATGGGTTAAAAAGATCGAGGTTTTCGGCACAAAATTTTCGCCTAGATCCTGTGAGCAATGTCTGAGAATATTAGAGCATTCTGATAAATGCGCAAGATTTTATTTAGAAAAAACTACAAAATCCTACCCAGAATGCAATATGCCCTATAGGGTGATCTGAAAATGGGTTAAAAAGATCGGGGTTTTCGGCACAAAATTTTCGCCTAGAACCTGTGAGCAATGTCTGAGAATATTAGAGCATTCTGATAAATGTGCACGATTTTATTTAGAAAAAACTACAAAATCCTACCCAGAATGCAATATGCCCTATAGGGTGATCTGAAAATGGGTTAAAAGGATCGGGATTTTCGGCACAAAATTTTCGCCTAGACCCTGTGAGCAATGTCTGAGAATATTTGAGCATTCTGATAAATGCACAAGATTTTATTTAGAAAAAACTACAAAATCCTACCCAGAATGCAATATGCCCTATAGGGTGATCTGAAAATGGGTTAAAAAGATCGGGGTTTTCGGCACAAAATTTTCGCCTAGAACCTGTCAGCAATGTCTGAGAATATTAGAGCATTCTGATAAATGCGCAAGATTTTATTTAGAAAAAACTACAAAATCCTACCCAGAATGCAATATGCCCTATAGGGTGATCTGAAAATGTGTTAAAAAGATCGGGGTTTCCGGCACAAAATTTTCGCCTAAACCCTGTGAGCAATGTCTGAGAATATTAGAGCATTCTGATAAATGCGCAAGATTTTATTTAGAAAAAACTACAAAATCCTACCCAGAATGCAATATGCCCTATAGGGTGATCTGAAAATGGGTTAAAAAGATCGGGGTTTTCGGCACAAAATTTTCGCCTAGACCCTGTGAGCAATGTCTGAGAATATTAGAGCATTCTGATAAATGCGCAAGATTTTATTTAGAAAAAACTACAAAATCCTACCCAGAATGCAATATGCCCTATAGGGTGATCTGAAAATGGGTTAAAAAGATCGGAGTTTTCGGCACAAAATTTTCGCCTAGAACCTGTGAGCAATGTCTGAGAATATTTGAGCATTCTGATAAATGCACAAGATTTTATTTAGAAAAAACTACAAAATCCTACCCAGAATGCAATATGCCCTATAGGGTGATCTGAAAATGGGTTAAAAAGATCGGGGTTTTCGGCACAAAATTTTCGCCTAGAACCTGTGAGCAATGTCTGAGAATATTAGAGCATTCTGATAAATGCGCAAGATTTTATTTAGAAAAAACTACAAAATCCTACCCAGAATGCAATATGCCCTATAGGGTGATCTGAAAATGGGTTAAAAAGATCGGGGTTTTCGGCACAAAATTTTCGCCTAGACCCTGTGAGCAATGTCTGAGAATATTAGAGCATTCTGATAAATGTGCACGATTTTATTTAGAAAAAACTACAAAATCCTACCCAGAATGCAATATGCCCTATAGGGTGATCTGAAAATGGGTTAAAAAGATCGGGATTTTCGGCACAAAATTTTCGCCTAGACCCTGTGAGCAATGTCTGAGAATATTTGAGCATTCTGATAAATGCACAAGATTTTATTTAGAAAAAACTACAAAATCCTACCCAGAATGCAATATGCCCTATAGGGTGATCTGAAAATGGGTTAAAAAGATCGGGGTTTTCGGCACAAAATTTTCGCCTAGAACCTGTCAGCAATGTCTGAGAATATTAGAGCATTCTGATAAATGTGCACGATTTTATTTAGAAAAAACTACAAAATCCTACCCAGAATGCAATATGCCCTATAGGGTGATCTGAAAATGGGTTAAAAAGATCGGGGTTTTCGGCACAAAATTTTCGCCTAGAACCTGTCAGCAATGTCTGAGAATATTAGAGCATTCTGATAAATGTGCACAAGATTTTATTTAGAAAAAACTACAAAATCCTACCCAGAATGCAATATGCCCTATAGGGTGATCTGAAAATGGGTTAAAAAGATCGGGGTTTTCGGTACAAAATTTTTGACTAGACCCTGTGAGCAATGTCTGAGAATATTAGAGCATTCTGATAAATGGGCAAGATTTTATTTAGAAAAAACTACAAAATCCTACCCAGAATGCAATATGCCCTATAGGGTGATCTGAAAATGGGTTAAAAAGATCGGGGTTTTCGGCACAAAATTTTCGCCTAGACCCTGTGAGCAATGTCTGAGAATATTAGAGCATTCTGATAAATGCGCAAGATTTTATTTAGAAAAAACTACAAAATCCTACCCAGAATGCAATATGCCCTATAGGGTGATCTGAAAATGGGTTAAAAAGATCGGAGTTTTCGGCACAAAATTTTCGCCTAGAACCTGTGAGCAATGTCTGAGAATATTTGAGCATTCTGATAAATGCACAAGATTTTATTTAGAAAAAACTACAAAATCCTACCCAGAATGCAATATGCCCTATAGGGTGATCTGAAAATGGGTTAAAAAGATCGGGGTTTTCGGCACAAAATTTTCGCCTAGAACCTGTGAGCAATGTCTGAGAATATTAGAGCATTCTGATAAATGCGCAAGATTTTATTTAGAAAAAACTACAAAATCCTACCCAGAATGCAATATGCCCTATAGGGTGATCTGAAAATGGGTTAAAAAGATCGGGGTTTTCGGCACAAAATTTTCGCCTAGACCCTGTGAGCAATGTCTGAGAATATTAGAGCATTCTGATAAATGTGCACGATTTTATTTAGAAAAAACTACAAAATCCTACCCAGAATGCAATATGCCCTATAGGGTGATCTGAAAATGGGTTAAAAAGATCGGGGTTTTCGGCACAAAATTTTCGCCTAGAACCTGTCAGCAATGTCTGAGAATATTAGAGCATTCTGATAAATGCGCAAGATTTTATTTAGAAAAAACTACAAAATCCTACCCAGAATGCAATATGCCCTATAGGGTGATCTGAAAATGTGTTAAAAAGATCGGGGTTTCCGGCACAAAATTTTCGCCTAAACCCTGTGAGCAATGTCTGAGAATATTAGAGCATTCTGATAAATGCGCAAGATTTTATTTAGAAAAAACTACAAAATCCTACCCAGAATGCAATATGCCCTATAGGGTGATCTGAAAATGGGTTAAAAAGATCGAGGTTTTCGGCACAAAATATTCGCCTAGATCCTGTGAGCAATGTCTGAGAATATTAGAGCATTCTGATAAATGCGCAAGATTTTATTTAGAAAAAACTACAAAATCCTACCCAGAATGCAATATGCCTATAGGGTGATCTGAAAATGGGTTAAAAAGATCGGGGTTTTCGGCACAAAATTTTCGCCTAGAACCTGTCAGCAATGTCTGAGAATATTAGAGCATTCTGATAAATGCCCAAGATTTTATTTAGAAAAAACTACAAAATCCTACCAAGAATGCAATATGCCCTATAGGGTGATCTGAAAATGGGTTAAAAAGATCGGGGTTTTCGGCACAAAATTTTCGACTAGAACCTGTGAGCAATGTCTGAGAATATTAGAGCATTCTGATAAATGTGCACGATTTTATTTAAAAAAAACTACAAAATCCTACCCAGAATGCAATATGCCCTATAGGGTGATCTGAAAATGGGTTAAAAGGATCGGGATTTTCGGCACAAAATTTTCGCCTAGACCCTGTGAGCAATGTCTGAGAATATTTGAGCATTCTGATAAATGCACAAGATTTTATTTAGAAAAAACTACAAAATCCTACCCAGAATGCAATATGCCCTATAGGGTGATCTGAAAATGGGTTAAAAAGATCGGGGTTTTCGGCACAAAATTTTCGCCTAGAACCTGTCAGCAATGTCTGAGAATATTAGAGCATTCTGATAAATGCGCAAGATTTTATTTAGAAAAAACTACAAAATCCTACCCAGAATGCAATATGCCCTATAGGGTGATCTGAAAATGTGTTAAAAAGATCGGGGTTTCCGGCACAAAATTTTCGCCTAAACCCTGTGAGCAATGTCTGAGAATATTAGAGCATTCTGATAAATGCGCAAGATTTTATTTAGAAAAAACTACAAAATCCTACCCAGAATGCAATATGCCCTATAGGGTGATCTGAAAATGGGTTAAAAAGATCGGGGTTTTCGGCACAAAATTTTCGCCTAGACCCTGTGAGCAATGTCTGAGAATATTAGAGCATTCTGATAAATGCGCAAGATTTTATTTAGAAAAAACTACAAAATCCTACCCAGAATGCAATATGCCCTATAGGGTGATCTGAAAATGGGTTAAAAAGATCGGAGTTTTCGGCACAAAATTTTCGCCTAGAACCTGTGAGCAATGTCTGAGAATATTTGAGCATTCTGATAAATGCACAAGATTTTATTTAGAAAAAACTACAAAATCCTACCCAGAATGCAATATGCCCTATAGGGTGATCTGAAAATGGGTTAAAAAGATCGGGGTTTTCGGCACAAAATTTTCGCCTAGAACCTGTGAGCAATGTCTGAGAATATTAGAGCATTCTGATAAATGCGCAAGATTTTATTTAGAAAAAACTACAAAATCCTACCCAGAATGCAATATGCCCTATAGGGTGATCTGAAAATGGGTTAAAAAGATCGGGGTTTTCGGCACAAAATTTTCGCCTAGACCCTGTGAGCAATGTCTGAGAATATTAGAGCATTCTGATAAATGTGCACGATTTTATTTAGAAAAAACTACAAAATCCTACCCAGAATGCAATATGCCCTATAGGGTGATCTGAAAATGGGTTAAAAAGATCGGGATTTTCGGCACAAAATTTTCGCCTAGACCCTGTGAGCAATGTCTGAGAATATTTGAGCATTCTGATAAATGCACAAGATTTTATTTAGAAAAAACTACAAAATCCTACCCAGAATGCAATATGCCCTATAGGGTGATCTGAAAATGGGTTAAAAAGATCGGGGTTTTCGGCACAAAATTTTCGCCTAGAACCTGTCAGCAATGTCTGAGAATATTAGAGCATTCTGATAAATGTGCACGATTTTATTTAGAAAAAACTACAAAATCCTACCCAGAATGCAATATGCCCTATAGGGTGATCTGAAAATGGGTTAAAAAGATCGGGGTTTTCGGCACAAAATTTTCGCCTAGAACCTGTCAGCAATGTCTGAGAATATTAGAGCATTCTGATAAATGTGCACAAGATTTTATTTAGAAAAAACTACAAAATCCTACCCAGAATGCAATATGCCCTATAGGGTGATCTGAAAATGGGTTAAAAAGATCGGGGTTTTCGGTACAAAATTTTTGACTAGACCCTGTGAGCAATGTCTGAGAATATTAGAGCATTCTGATAAATGGGCAAGATTTTATTTAGAAAAAACTACAAAATCCTACCCAGAATGCAATATGCCCTATAGGGTGATCTGAAAATGGGTTAAAAAGATCGGGGTTTTCGGCACAAAATTTTCGCCTAGACCCTGTGAGCAATGTCTGAGAATATTAGAGCATTCTGATAAATGCGCAAGATTTTATTTAGAAAAAACTACAAAATCCTACCCAGAATGCAATATGCCCTATAGGGTGATCTGAAAATGGGTTAAAAAGATCGGAGTTTTCGGCACAAAATTTTCGCCTAGAACCTGTGAGCAATGTCTGAGAATATTTGAGCATTCTGATAAATGCACAAGATTTTATTTAGAAAAAACTACAAAATCCTACCCAGAATGCAATATGCCCTATAGGGTGATCTGAAAATGGGTTAAAAAGATCGGGGTTTTCGGCACAAAATTTTCGCCTTGAACCTGTGAGCAATGTCTGAGAATATTAGAGCATTCTGATAAATGCGCAAGATTTTATTTAGAAAAAACTACAAAATCCTACCCAGAATGCAATATGCCCTATAGGGTGATCTGAAAATGGGTTAAAAAGATCGGGGTTTTCGGCACAAAATTTTCGCCTAGACCCTGTGAGCAATGTCTGAGAATATTAGAGCATTCTGATAAATGCGCAAGATTTTATTTAGAAAAAACTACAAAATCCTACCCAGAATGCAATATGCCCTATAGGGTGATCTGAAAATGGGTTAAAAAGATCGGAGTTTTCGGCACAAAATTTTCGCCTAGAACCTGTGAGCAATGTCTGAGAATATTAGAGCATTCTGATAAATGTGCACGATTTTATTTAGAAAAAACTACAAAATCCTACCCAGAATGCAATATGCCCTATAGGGTGATCTGAAAATGGGTTAAAAAGATCGGGGTTTTCGGCACAATATTTTCGCCTAGAACCTGTCAGCAATGTCTGAGAATATTAGAGCATTCTGATAAATGTGCACGATTTTATTTAGAAAAAACTACAAAATCCTACCCAGAATGCAATATGCCCTATAGGGTGATCTGAAAATGGGTTAAAAAGATCGGGGTTTTCGGCACAAAATTTTCGCCTAGAACCTGTCAGCAATGTCTGAGAATATTAGAGCATTCTGATAAATGTGCACAAGATTTTATTTAGAAAAAACTACAAAATCCTACCCAGAATGCAATATGCCCTATAGGGTGATCTGAAAATGGGTTAAAAAGATCGGGGTTTTCGGTACAAAATTTTTGACTAGACCCTGTGAGCAATGTCTGAGAATATTAGAGCATTCTGATAAATGGGCAAGATTTTATTTAGAAAAAACTACAAAATCCTACCCAGAATGCAATATGCCCTATAGGGTGATCTGAAAATGGGTTAAAAAGATCGGGGTTTCCGGCACAAAATTTTCGCCTAAACCCTGTGAGCAATGTCTGAGAATATTAGAGCATTCTGATAAATGCGCAAGATTTTATTTAGAAAAAACTACAAAATCCTACCCAGAATGCAATATGCCCTATAGGGTGATCTGAAAATGTGTTAAAAAGATCGGGGTTTCCGGCACAAAAATTTTCGCCTAAACCCTGTGAGCAATGTCTGAGAATATTAGAGCATTCTGATAAATGCGCAAGATTTTATTTAGAAAAAAACTACAAAATCCTACCCAGAATGCAATATGCCCTATAGGGTGATCTGAAAATGGGTTAAAAAGATCGAGGTTTTCGGCACAAAATTTTCGCCTAGATCCTGTGAGCAATGTCTGAGAATATTAGAGCATTCTGATAAATGCGCAAGATTTTATTTAGAAAAAACTACAAAATCCTACCCAGAATGCAATATGCCCTATAGGGTGATCTGAAAATGGGTTAAAAAGATCGGGGTTTTCGGCACAAAATTTTCGCCTAGAACCTGTCAGCAATGTCTGAGAATATTAGAGCATTCTGATAAATATGCACAAGATTTTATTTAGAAAAAACTACAAAATCCTACCCAGAATGCAATATGCCCTATAGGGTGATCTGAAAATGGGTTAAAAAGATCGGGGTTTTCGGTACAAAATTTTTGACGAGACCCTGTGAGCAATGTCTGAGAATATTAGAGCATTCTGATAAATGGGCAAGATTTTATTTAGAAAAAACTACAAAATCCTACCCAGAATGCAATATGCCCTATAGGGTGATCTGAAAATGTGTTAAAAAGATCGGGGTTTCCGGCACAAAATTTTCGCCTAAACCCTGTGAGCAATGTCTGAGAATATTAGAGCATTCTGATAAATGCGCAAGATTTTATTTAGAAAAAACTACAAAATCCTACCCAGAATGCAATATGCCCTATAGGGTGATCTGAAAATGTGTTAAAAAGATCGGGGTTTCCGGCACAAAATTTTCGCCTAAACCCTGTGAGCAATGTCTGAGAATATTAGAGCATTCTGATAAATGCGCAAGATTTTATTTAGAAAAAACTACAAAATCCTACCCAGAATGCAATATGCCCTATAGGGTGATCTGAAAATGGGTTAAAAAGATCGGGGTTTTCGGCACAAAATTTTCGCCTAGAACCTGTCAGCAATGTCTGAGAATATTAGAGCATTCTGATAAATGTGCACGATTTTATTTAGAAAAAACTACAAAATCCTACCCAGAATGCAATATGCCCTATAGGGTGATCTGAAAATGGGTTAAAAAGATCGGGGTTTTCGGCACAAAATTTTCGCCTAGAACCTGTCAGCAATGTCTGAGAATATTAGAGCATTCTGATAAATGTGCACAAGATTTTATTTAGAAAAAACTACAAAATCCTACCCAGAATGCAATATGCCCTATAGGGTGATCTGAAAATGGGTTAAAAAGATCGGGGTTTTCGGTACAAAAATTTTTGGACTAGACCCTGTGGAGCAATGTCTGAGAATATTAGAGCATTCTGATAAATGGGCAAGATTTTATTTAGAAAAAACTACAAAAATCCTACCCAGAATGCAATATGCCCTATAGGGTGATCTGAAAAATGGGTTAAAAAGATCGGGGTTTTCCGGCACAAAAATTTTCGCCTAAACCCCTGTGAGCAATGTCTGAGAATATTAGAGCATTCTGATAAATGCGCAAGATTTTATTTAGAAAAAACTACAAAATCCTACCCAGAATGCAATATGCCCTATAGGGTGATCTGAAAAATGGGTTAAAAAGATCGAGGTTTTCGGCACAAAATTTTCGCCTAGATCCTGTGAGCAATGTCCTGAGAATATTAGAGCATTCTGATAAATGCGCAAGATTTTATTTAGAAAAAACTACAAAAATCCTACCCAGAATGCAATATGCCCTATAGGGTGATCTGAAAATGGGTTTAAAAAAGATCGGGGTTTTCGGCACAAAAATTTTCGCCTAGAAACCTGTGAAGCAATGTCTGAGAATATTAGAGCATTCTGATAAATGCGCAAGATTTTATTTAGAAAAAAACTACAAAATCCTACCCAGAATGGCAATATGCCCTATAGGGTGATCTGAAAATGTGTTAAAAAGATCGGGGTTTTCCGGGCACAAAATTTTCGCCTAGAAACCTGTCAGCAATGTCTGAGAATATTAGAGCATTCTGATAAATGTGCACGATTTTATTTAGAAAAAACTACAAAAATCCTACCCAGAATGCAATATGCCCTATAGGGTGATCTGAAAATGGGTTAAAAAGATCGGGGTTTTTCGGCACAAAATTTTTGCCTAGAAACCTGTCAGCAATGTCTGAGAATATTAGAGCATTCTGATAAATGTGCACAAGATTTTATTTAGAAAAAAACTACAAAATCCTACCCAGAATGCAATATGCCCTATAGGGTTGATCTGAAAATGGGTTAAAAAGATCGGGGTTTTCGGTACAAAAATTTTTTGACTAGACCCTGTGGAGCAATGTCTGAGAATATTAGAGCATTCTGATAAATGGGCAAGATTTTATTTAGAAAAAAACTACAAAATCCTACCCAGAATGCAATATGCCCTATAGGGGTGATCTGAAAATGGGTTAAAAAGATCGGGGTTTCCGGCACAAAATTTTCGCCTAAACCCTGTGAGGCAATGTCTGAGAATATTAGAGCATTTCTGATAAATGCGCAAGATTTTATTTAGAAAAAACTACAAAAATCCTACCCAGAATGCAATATGCTCTATAGGGTGATCTGAAAAATGGGTTTAAAAAAGATCGAGGTTTTCGGCACAAAATTTTCGCCTAGATCCTGTGAGCAATGTCTGAGAAATATTAGAGCATTCTGATAAATGCGCAAGATTTTTATTTAGAAAAAAACTACAAAATCCTACCCAGAATGCAATATGCCCTATAGGGTGATCTGAAAATGGG